>JAGVSP010000263.1:0-76102 GCA_022494985.1 Micrasema minimum | reverse complement strand
TGATCATTTGTCACATGAAGGCAAGATGATGAGTCTTACGCTTCAGAAAAAGTAATAATAAGGGAAAGTAATAGCAATATTTAGTATATGTACCTACTGTTAATTTAGTACGGTATCATTTATTTCTAGATTTCTACCGAGTTAGGTTTAAGGCTGGCTGACGCAGCAGCCTGCGGCGGCCATGGTTGCGTAGGGCTTGTGAGGGGAGATGAAGTAGGGAGCCGAGGGGGGCAAGGATGGATGCACGAGCCACCATTTCGGGTATTGCGCCTACCGGCCTACCTACCACAGTACCACAGATAACTACCTATCGCCTGCACGGTACCACGTGCCGGAGAGTGTTTTGCCCTTCGACCTAAATACATTTCATTCGACTTATTTGTGCGCGCCTTAAAATGGGTGGCAATCTAATGCTGGATGGGTAAAGTACTTAACTAACATACCTCTTGTACCTAGATAGCACACCATACCACAATACAGAATGCAGAGTAGGCAGGGATGTTTGGACCCGGAAAATATCGATTTCCGCAACCGATCTAGCTGTGAAAGTGTTGATGCTGGGGAAAGAAATTTTACCTAGCCCCTTGTATACGTATACTCTATCTACTAATCTCCGCACTTAGCCGCACACAATGGTGCATAGGGCAATTGCATTGGTACACCTAGTGCAGTAAATCTTGATCTTCGAATTTAAGTTGATGACCATGGCGTTAGTGCCGTACTTATACAGATTTAAAATTTCAGTTCACTACCAACATTCTTCTAAAGTCTGTTGCACTATACCTAACTTGTATAAGAAATTATTTTAAGCTTATTTCCATCTCCATATATATTTTTTGAATACCGTTCACATATCTACCTAGATTCGGACACGTTTAAAAACGACTTGAGTTAAGCTCTAGTGCCCATTACTACTACTTTCCCTTATCCGCACACAATGGTGCATAGGGCACTGCATTGATACATATAGTGCAGTTATTTTTTATCATAATTGTATAAATTCGATAATAATTCAGTAAGCACCACTTTCTTTAAAAATCACTTCAAGGCTACTATATCTAGGTGTATCCAATATTGGATTTTAGTTCGCATAAAAACCTACTAGCGCGATACTTAAATAGGCTCGTTATTTTTTCCATTTCATTTCATTCTCTATACTAACCCACTCCTTACGGCGGTGTTCTGCGAATTTAGTAATTTCGTAATTTCTCACGTTTCTCCAATTTTAATCATCGATAATTTAAAACCGATCCAGTTCGCGCGTCTCTATCACAGACGCGACGAAATATGAATGCAGTCGTAAAACCCGAATGAACAACAAAGAATTTGTGTGTAGGTATTGGGCCCATTATGTTTTTATTGCGTAATGAAAGTCACCTTTATCGGGCACTCACGGATGTGGCAGCAGCATGTAGTGGGCATGTAATAGTAAAATGGCGGCTCTATTCTATGTTACAGACTTGTGACTTGTGATGACTGTGACCTGTGACTCACTAACAAATAGATGAAGCGGTCAACCTGACCACATTAAAAGCCGCAATGAAATTCATCCAATGAAAGTCATCTTTCTTTTAAATATAAATCAAAATTTGTTCGCCTCGTGGTGTACCTACCCACTGGCGCTGAAGCGTAAGACTAATCTTCATCGCCTTCATGTGATAAATAATCAAAATGTACACTGCACTTATTGTACAGTGGGAGTGCTCTATGCACCATTAGTTGCTGATGCGGGAAAGGAAGTAAATATGTTTTTTGCGCAAAAAGCAATCTTCAGTGCGCCTACAGATGGCCTCTAGCCATGTAAACGCAACGTTACCCTACAAAAGTATCTACAATAAATCCTAACCCATGCATTAGATACCTACATCCAGGGCATGCGTCACGAATATATACCGACATGTAGATACAGGTCGGTACGGGGTCGACTAAGCGTCTATCTACCTTGCATCGACGATTTTCGTCGAAACAAGGAAGATCGACAAACGCTTGTATCGACCTGGTACCGACCTGTGTATCCACATGTCAGTATATTGATGATCCGTGCCCTGAAGCTTTAGTCCACGGAATTCGGAAGGAGTTTGTCTTTTTGCTCTGTTTTGAATATTTTGTTGCAAAATATTTTATTTTCTGTGTGTTTCTTTCAAAAACTGAGCTTAACTAGATTAGACTCCTTTGAAAAAACTGACCTTACCTAGACTAGACTCCCTTGGAAAAACAGACCTTACCTAGACTAGACTCCCTTGGAAAAACTGAGCTTACCTAGATTAGACTCCCTTGGAAAAAATAATTATTGTAAAATCATAGGACGACTAGAAGGATAAGGTTGGTTCTACCAGCGATTTTCAATGAGGTTCTATAGTTGACCTTTCATGTCGATAAAAGCATTAAAACCTAAATTTTTATGTTAAAATGTTATTAATTAAGATAATATGGCATGCCTATCACTATGTTTTCTTAAAAGATAAAAAGCTCATTATGTTAACTTGACGATAATGACGATGTATATGGAGGAAGTAAAAGAGTTGAGCATAGATTTTGGAAGGAACAATCTTCGTTCCCGATACCTTCCTGCTTCTATTTGATGAAACCGAAGAAACGTAGGTAGGTACCTAAAATATTTTCGGCCCTATTACGCAAAAAAGTGCTTCACACCCCAAAAAGGGCCTTACTTTTGTACATTTTTATTTCATTTTGTTAATTTTGGTACTCCGACTTGCTAAAAATACGAACATAAATAATATCTAGACAACAGCTAGACAGGATAAATAAAAAAATATTTGACCCAGTAGGTAGGTACCTACCAAGGCACGAAAAAAAAAAGTTATTTTGCAATTCATTATACAATATTGTCTATCATTACTAGGTACTAGTACTTTGAAATACTTTCGTTTTTACATATCTGTCTATGTAGGTATCTATCTACCTACATAGCGTAATAAAATTTAGTATTGAGTAGATTACATATTAGTAAGTATCTATTTTTAAAGTAACCTATGAATTGATTAAAACAGTAATAGTTAAAATGTGGCGTAAGTTTTCTAATGCATTTTTTTAACCAAATAAAGTAATGTTTGTGATTAGCCAAAAATTATAAATCATATTAAATATTGGAAAAACAAAATTTATTATTCTTTTATCTTTACTAAAAATCGTTTGTCTCGTTCTAACTTCGCACTAATTACTGTCGCGGAAAGGAGAGATACGATGAATCCTCGGCTCCCGGAGTGATTGAGACTATTGGAAGCAAAGGCAGCAACCTCATTTTTTTTAAAAACATTATTGATATCTCAACAGAGACAGAGAAGCTCTGGAAACGAATTTGGATTATCTAGACGTTTACATATGGGCCGGGTTGAGTAACCACTTGATGCATTACAACATTCCCCATTCCGCCATCATCTGGTAACCATATTATATTATATGACAAATTTCGAAACTTAATTGAATTATCACACGTGTCGTTCCACATTATTGAGAGATTTCTCACTGGTGACATCTGTTGAGAAAATCGCTAAGCATTGTTTAGCTATCAACTTTATTGGTTGTAGGTAAGATTCTAACGAATTTAGTTTTTTTTTAGTTTGCTAACGTTATTTTTAATCAAGAAAAGGATATTTAACAGAGATGAAGGAGACATGTACACACGTCAAAGGAATGTGAATGTAGGTATTTACAGGGTTTATTGACCTGTAATTAGTTTTATTTGACACAAAATAATATAAAATAAAACCAAAGCCCTCTCTCTCGTATGTGCAGAGAGTACAACGTAATACACAGGGACAGCACTGAAGGTATGGACATCTTCGGAAGCTCCGTAGACGGTTAATTTTAAGGTTGTTCTTGAGTTATGTGTAATCACTCTTGCTTTTACTCTTTTATTGCTCTTACTTAATCATTATATTTACTTATATTTATATTTACTTAATCATTGTGTGTATGTCACTCAATTAAGCACGATGTGAACAATTTTAAAAGGGCAATTGGTCTACCTAGGCATATTTTAAAATATTTTTTGTATTATATATTTATCCTTTTGTCTGTTATTGTTCCTAACAAAATAAAATAAATAAAATAAACAAAGGCGAATTAATGTGGCTTTAACTTAAATCTTACTTTTGACAGATTAAGTTTTAAGTTTTTCGAAGATGAGTTTATTTTTACCGTAGCGTAAAATGGTCAATAGTGAACCTGTATTATTCAGAACTATACATAAACGTCACATAATATAAACCTTGAAACGCATGGTCAGTTACTTCCTATAAATTATATAATATTATGAATAATGAGAATCAAACATGCGTAAGTTGAAAATAAATAAATATGGTGTGACAATATACCAAGTTAACTTATCCATAATACATGTAAATGTGTATTTGAATGCTTCAAAATTTATTGTTTTAGTTTTGATAAGTGTTTTAGTTTTGAATTATTTCTGAAACTCTGAAATAAGAGGTGTAAAATTGATAATGCTTATGTTATTTGCAGATTTCCTTTGTACAAGTACAACAGTTTTTTCATTTTTCTCCAAAACACTAATGTGGGAGTTTGCTGCTTTTGTTTCTAATACCCTTAATTTGACTTTGTCATTCCATCGCCCTTCGCGGTCTCTCTCTGTCGCGTACAAACGCTCCAAGTAGTGAAGGACAGCGCTATTTGACTTTGTCGCAACGGGCGTTTGTCCGTCCCGCTCCAGCTCACGTTATCTCAACGGGGGGGAAAGAGACAGCGCACTTGACTTTGGATGAACTTGTCTCAGTGTACGTTTATCTGTGTTGGGGAAGGTTATACAGCGACAGGCAGCAGTGCACCGTGCCCCGGCCCGGAGGCCTAGCACCGCGCCGGCCACACGCCACGTGTAGCGGGCCAGGTCATCGACCACTCTCTTTTTCATCTTTAGGGAAATTCGACGCGGTATAACTTTGGAATGCGTCTAGATTTTTCATCATTACTGCGCACTTAAAATCCCATCGTATTATTTTTTTTATAGCCTATTAAGATACAGTAAATATTCATGTTTTAAAACACGAATTTATAAAAAATTTAAATTACCTACAAAATTTAATACCTTCGTATCTTTCATATGAAAAAATACGTCTTTATAACAAAAATATCTTTTCGCAAATACTAGAAAGTGTAAATAAATAAATTTTCAAACAAAAAATATACACTTAAAATATGAATGGTTAAAATTAGATTATTTTTTTAAATGCTCAATATAGTTGGAAATAAGTTTATAAAATCAATTTTTCACGAAACCTCAAAGTCAATTAAAATGCAGCCATTAAACTGTAGTCAATAATATAAAAGATAAAAAATACGAGGTTATAATTTTACGAACGGTTGATAATAAACGCCGATTAGACGGCATGTAAATGTTGTATCGGAGATATTGATTTCAAGCCAAAGTACGTAGCTTCTTCGTATGGCTGTGGTGTGGAAGCCGCGGTGCTATGCCTCCACGCGCCGTCCTAGTATCGGATCTGTTCCTTCGATACTCAACGGCCACACTTCGGGCGCTTCCGCCGCCGCTCGGGTCGTAGCCGAACAGCGTAGAAGTAAACATTACGATGTTTCGCCGTAACCTAGGCGGGTGGTTTAACATGAATTCTGTTAACTTTTATATGAAAATCTTAGTAAAAACGTTGTAATTCTTAGTAAAAATTGTTAAAAAGTGTTGTGTAGTGAAATATTAGTAGTTGATTTTCGTAGCTTATTTGAACTGCCAGTTGAGAAGTTTGCTATTGGCAAATCATTTTCAACCTATGCCAACAAGCATTAGGTTGATCGTCATCGTTTCGGAGGGGAGATAGTCGTAGGTAAAAATTGAAATAGTATAATGCGTGTATTATGTTGTATACACTTACATTATTATTCATGTAGGTAATTTATGTTTTATTCGTAATGATTGTATTTTTATTATGGTTTAATGTTTCTCAGCGGACTTTACTAAAGATAATACACTTATTTATTTCCCTAATCAAACTATTTTACTGCTTAAACATTGTTATTTTATAGTAATGTTTAAATAAATTTATTATTCTCAAATATGGACCAGATATAAATACCATTTTAGGATTATTTCATGAAAATTCATAACTCATCTTTTTATGAATTAAATTTACTTACCTAGTATTTAGCATTGACCCCGCGATACTTTTGAACAATATTGGATTGATTTTATCTTATGGGTAATTTATCAGTGCATTTACCTACAAACAAGACTAAATATTAAGCTAAAAATGTCTTTTATTAAAAAAAAAGAAGATACATTTTATATCGTATTTTATAAATATTTCGTGCACTCGGGGAAGTGATTCGCCATAATGTCCACACAATGTCGAGCGTATCATATTACTTAAATTTAAATTTAGAACTGAAAATATGTTGTAATTCGATTTTTGAAATTCTATAGGTACGCTAAATAATTAAACTTCGTGGTTTTTTCTAAATTCAAACATTAAACCGAGATATTAGCGGTCGTGTTTTTGGGAATGCACGAGATATGTGTGAGTGTGGCGTGGCAGTGTGCGTGCCCTCCGCTGTGTGTGTGAGTGTCCGCACGGGCTCACGGCGGCGCGCGTTGGGCAGGTCGCTGGTCGCTGGCTGCCAGCACGTGGCGGCCCCGCACCGCGCCGCTCGCTACACGCGCCCGCCGTTCGCCGCGGTGCTAGGCCGCCGGCCACCTCGTTCCAGCCTTCCCAACACGAGACCTCGCTTCGGGTTTCCGAGTGCCGAGCCGAGTGCACGGCTGCACAGGCCACGGGGCATCGAATCCTGCGCTTCGAGGTCGTTAGCAGGAGACACATTGCCACGAATTAAGATCTTACCAATTTGAAAAAAAGACAAATATTTTCGTATAATTTTCTTAAACTTCATTGTATTCGTTTCGCATTTATTGAATTTTCAATGCTCTCTCGTTACTTTAAAGTATTTTTTTTCTGGTTGAAAAAATCGGTAAGTTTGAGAGTACTAGGAAAGCACTTTCACTTTCACCCCACATTTAGGGGCGCGGAGCGAGGGAGATGAGCGGCAGATCGATACCCGCTAGAGCTACATAGTACATAGTAGCTAGGAGTAGGAATACGAGAAGAACGTTCGTTTTCATTGAAAGTAAAATTTCCTCCGAGACTCTCTCCCCGCCGCCCCGTGTCCCTCCCCTGGCACGTAGGTTATCGGACAATGTTCCTCCGAGTATGTTAGGAGGGCTCCGGAGGCGCGGAGCGGGGCGAGGGGTGGCACTGACCCGCTCGCGCACGTGTCGCTGCAGCTCCCCACGTGTCGGGCCATCGGCCCCGCGGGGGGCTGCAGCCGCCAGGGCCCTCACAAGCCGCGCAGACCTCGGCCCGAGCGGCCGCGTCCTCCGCTTCCCGCCATGGCCGAAGAGTTGTGGGAAAAGCGACACAAAGAATGGATCAAAAATGTTTTTATGCAACCTCGGGAAGATGGAGCTGATGCTCCTGGTCAGTAATCTACGGAAGTTTAACCCGTCATTTAATTAATATCGAAATATGTAACTACGGTTTATTAATGTATTTTTTTTAATTTTTCCCAGATAAAATTTGGAATCGCGTAAACGACATGATGGGCTCGTATTACCCCGGCCTCCCGTCCTTGGAGAGCGCTGAGGGGGCCGCCGAGGGGGGCAAGCCCGAGGGCGCCGCGCCCCCGGCTGAGGCGCCGCCCGCAGGACGCTTTCAGTGCCAACAGTGCGGGATGACCTTCGCCAGCAAGAACGCCCACACCAGCCACGCGCGCTCCCACGGGCCCCCGTCGGGGGGGTCGGGGGCGGGGGCGGGAGCCGAGGCGGACCCCTACAGGTGCGACGTGTGTATGAAGACGTTCGCCGTCCCCGCGCGCCTGGTGCGCCACTACCGCACGCACACGGGGGAGCGACCGTTCGAGTGCGAGTTCTGCCACAAGATGTTTAGCGTAAAGGAAAAACTGCAGGTCCACCGGAGGATCCACACCAAGGAGCGGCCGTACCGCTGCGAGCGCTGCGGGCGCGCCTTCGAGCACAGCGGCAAGCTGCACCGTCACATGCGCATCCACACGGGAGAGCGCCCGCACTGCTGCAAGGTGTGCAACAAGACCTTCATCCAGTCTGGCCAGCTCGTCATCCACCTGCGGACTCACACGGGCGAGAAGCCGTACCGCTGCTCGGCGCCCGGCTGCGGGAAGGGCTTCACTTGCTCCAAGCAGCTCAAGGTCCACTCGCGCACGCACACTGGCGAGAAGCCCTACCACTGCGACATCTGCTTCCGAGACTTCGGCTACAACCACGTGCTCAAGCTGCACCGCGTGCAGCACTACGGTGCCAAGTGCTACAAGTGTACCATCTGCGACGACACCTTCAAGAGCAAGAAGGAGATGGAAGCGCACATCAAGGGACACGCCGAGGGCATGCGCGAGCCCGCCCGGGAGGAGCAGGCGGCGCTCCCTGAGCCCTACCCGCTGCCGGGGCCCGGGCTGCTGCTGGCGGCGGCGGCGGCCGCGGAGGCCCCGCCCGAGCTGTACCCCGCGGCGGCGCTGCGCCAGCATGCCTACTTCTCGCAGCCCGTGGCGCAGTTCCAGCCGGCGCTGGACGGCGACAGCAACATAGTGCGCTGCGTGGAGGCGGCGCTGGCGGCGGCCGAGGGGCAGGCGGCGGCCCGCAGCCCCGAGCGCTCGCCCTCGCCCGAAACCCCTCGGGACATGCTGTCGCTGCCCCTGCGCAAGAGAGAAAGATGTACATGAAGCCCATCGAGACCCCGCCCATCAGGATGAACTCTGTGATACAGTTCGCCCGAGCGTCGTGAGCGCTGGACTGCGGGTAGCGATTAGCGGGTACACACCTGCTGATGGACGGAATGTATTGTGTATAGTGAATTCGGGAGCGACTGATGAAGAGTAAAGTCACAGCTTGAGTAAGCTGACCCATAAGACTGTATAGTTCCGATTCGCCGGAAGTTTCCTAGCCTGTAAGATTTGATACGGTTCGTGTGAACCTCTATACTAAATATTTAGTCACCGTAAGACTATTACTATAACTAGTTACGCGCGTAGTATAAAGTCGACTACTATTGATAGAGTATCGTAATATAAATAATATGATGATGATAGAAAGTAATGTATGATGACGTTGTGTTATTTCCTCGTTAATATTGTTATTCCATTAGTATTCCTGGAAACAATGCTACCTCGTGCCTCGGCAGATTAGGCGGATAATACATTAACTTGATAAACTAATAATTAATAGCAATGCATTTTTATACTACAGTTACATAATACTGCTCTTCACAAAGTTACTTTTATTCGTTATGATCCTTTGAACATTATATTCTATGTACGTGTAAATATTGTTTTTGAAAGTTGTTTTATTATATTGCGATTGTGTAAATCCTATTTCATGAAGTCATTATTATTTTACAATAAAGGTTATAATATTTACTAATTTGTTTTTTCTCTTCTCCCTCATTAAATCATTATCTCCGGCTCTAGAACCAAACGACGCGCATATGACGGCAATCATTATAACAAAATTAATGATTGACATTATTATATTGATTGATATGGCATTTATTTTGTAGAACTCCATGATATTTTATGTTAAAATCAAAAAACGATTTTTTTGGTTCTACGTGATTTTATTAAGTTAGTGACAATTGTTTCGCCTTGTAAGGGCATTATCAAACTGTGGCGTTGAAACATTTACATTCTTATTTTATACAATATTGGCTTATTAGTTACAGTTAAGAATAGGGAGAGGAACATCTGTGGATTTTTACTCACTAACTTACTTAATAAAATCACGTAGAACCAAAAAAATCGTTTTTTGATTTTAACATAAAAAAAAAAAAAAAAAAAAAAAACATTATTATAGTTTAATCACGGTCCGGAAAACCGCCACTGGCCGCCTCCAAGAAAGTAATTCATAAAAAAAACATTTTTAATATTTATTATAAATTTTGATGTTGGGTTAGGTCATCATGCATCATCATCAATTTATTTCTGCTCCCTAGTGGAGGATGTGGATTCCTCAAACTGCCTCCAATGTAAGCAAATGGTCACCAGCTCCTGTGTGCAGTAGCTCCGACGTAAAGTATCCGCATGGAATGTCAGCAGTGGATATCCTTCCTTTGGTCCACACTAGATGTATCCCGCATGATCCCAACGTAATATACAAATAATCAATTTAAACAGTCAATGAAAGAAAATTCATTTGATGAAATATAAACCTTGTACATCATAAGCAATGTAAAAAAAGCCGTAGTTAGGTGCTACAACTCGCAGCCGTTAAAAAGGCGGAATTTTGTTTGATGCTGGCTTCAGTAGCAAAATGGCTAAGACGCTGAACTCACAATACGGAGGTTTCCGGAGGAGAATACAAAAAAACAAAAGCGACTTTTCTCAAGCCTTGGAGTTAGTAATGATTAATGTTCTCCTCTTTTGTTACTTAAAAAAGAAAATTGATTGATTGGTTCGGCTGTTGGGATAAAAAACAATAAAATATTATATCGTTTTTTAATTAGATATCTACGATATGGAAAATTAAATATACCTTTCCTCTGTTTGAGCACGCGCTGGGCACACATAATTTAAACCTAACTATTTTCTTTTTAGAAGAAACGTATAGGATGACACTGAATAAAACATTTGTATTAAAATCATAATACTTGAACTTTTTTTTTAAATCCATTAATTTATTATGCAGCTATACTACTACTACTTTCCCTTATCCGCACCCAATGGTGCATAAGGCACTGCATTGGTACACCAAGTGCAGTGTATCTTGATGATTTTTTAAAATTTTATTACATGAAGGCAAGATGATCAGTCTTACGCTTCAGTACCAGCTATACGTGTAGTATTTTAACAATTATTTTATGTAATAAATTTAATGGAAGTATATAATATTATATCCACTTATCGTGTTTTTAAATTTAGTTACAACTCGCTCGATACAAATATGTATTGGGCGAAGTAACAAAATTTGATAAATAGGCACAAACCAATTTTTTACCTTCCTTGACCCCGTCAACAAAAACTGACAGACTGATTTTTAATAAAAATAGCTATCGTTTGTAATAAATTATTACTTATTTTTTTATTTAAAAATAAAGTTTTTCTGTCCGTTAAAAAAACGATAATGCAAAATAATATATTGGCAGAATTTCGATATGCAGGTTAAAAAATTGAACAAATTTATTTTCTCAAAAGGGTTTTGTTTTGTTTCATACCTAATGCGCTGAAAATATTGTGTGCATTTTGTAGATGAATTGAGTTGTGATTCCGAGGTTAGGTATTCTCATATTCAGAAAAATAATTCCTAGGTTCGAATAAAAAAAAATTAAATATAAATCATTTCATTATTCCCCTACTATACAATTTATTGCGATTACCATTAGGCACCGAATCGAAATCGATCTTTATCGATCAGTTGATTCTACTTCTTCGCTCCGATCCGATGCGCGACGCATATCAACACTAATCTACATACGTACGTATATAAGTATTGTGTATATACGCACAGCACTTATTTCATCGGCAAAAGATTGTCTTTGGGCGATGCTTCTGCTGAACGCAGCTTTTTGTATTCAGCGATCTATGGATTCACCTGTTTTGACCATAGACAAAGAGATATTGATTTGACTTGACGATTTGACATTTTGATTTGACAGGAAAAGTTTGTTACTATTTGTGTGTCTGAGTTTTTCAGGTGTTTGTCAGTTTGTGCCCAGTTTGGTGTGGCTTGTGTTCAGCCGATGGTTTTGCGAGTTCGGGGAGCTTTCCGTCACTTATTGGGTTTATTTTTTATTAAATAAACTATTCGATTTGAATATCATTTCCAGAAAATGGGGGGAGGAGACTTGGTAATTACTCAAATACTGCAAAATTTACTGTTTATTGTTTTCCGATTTTGCTTTTCAAAAACGCGGCTAACCTGTTGAATGTATGTTTGAACAAACAACGTAATGAACTTTAAATATTGATCATTCCTTTACAGAATACGAAGAAATCATGGCACCCAAATACCATGAAAAATCAAGAAAGGGTTTGGAAGGCAGAGCAAGCAGAAGCCAACGAAAAAAGAAGAATAGATGATTTACGAAGAGAAATGGACAGTGAAAGGACAAGGGAAGAATTGACACTACACGGACAAGCATCTGGAGTGTTATCAGAGAGTAGTAGCAAGAAAATGGATTGGATGTATAAGGTACAACCCAAATATTCTTATGCATCACTAGAGAGGCTAGATTGTTGAACTGTCTCTTTTATTATATTCAAGGCTTCCCTACTGTTATTTTTAGTTTAATGTAAATACAACCTTACTAAAAAATAGTTAAGAGATGATTTATCGCAAAAGAAAATAATTGAATCATTGAACTGTTCAGGTAGTAGTCCATTGATAGCATTACGGAGTCATCTTCAGATTGAATCCTCACTCTGCCAAAGTTTTATTGTTTTTTCCAAACACAAATTACAAATGTGTGCTATTGCAAAGGCTTATTTAAAAAAAACAAACAGTTTACCTACTGTTGTTAAGTTGTGTTATAGATTTTATTTGTTTATATTACGTGGACATAAATTTTCTACTTAAATTTTTTTTCAGCAACCCAACGAAACTGTTGACAGAGAGCAATACTTGCTGGGAAAAAAAATCGACAAGACTTTTGAAAAGATCATATCCCAAGAAAAAGTGAGCCAGTCGTATGTTAAGCCACCACCTAAAAACCACGTCGAGCACGAATGTATTCCCTTCTCCATCAGAAACTGGAACTCCGATGTAGATCCCAACGACTGCCAGGTGGACATGGCTCGGAAACTCCTTGAGGATCCGCTAGTTGCCATCCGCAAACGAGAGTTAGAGTCTAGAGCCCAGCTGCTACAAAATCCCATGAAGCTTAAAGAACTTACCATGCTTTTGAAAATGGACCAGGTAAGGTTACTGTTATTTTTATATGTATTGTAATATTCATTTTTAGATAGCTGTAATCCAGACACTTAGAGAACAAAAAGCACAAGAAAAATTCTTCTGATATTGACAAAATGTTAGCTGAAAAGTTACATAAATTAAAGGATGTTCATGAAGACAGTTTTGATTTAAATGGACTATTAGAGTCACAGACAAAAGCTTCGAAAAAGTCTTCAAAGAAGAAGAAAAAGAAAAGTAAGTCATCAAGTTCAGAATCAGATTCTGAAGCTGATGTAAAGCAATATAAAGAAAAACAAAGATTTAAAAGGGGCCCAGAAGAAGTATCTTACAACAGTAAAAACAAAGATAATTACAAATCTCATAAAAACACAAGTAAATATGACCGCAGTGAGGAAGCGAGTTCCAGCAAATCTCGTCATCATGAGGACCGAACCTCAAATTACAAAGAAAAGAAATATGCTGATCGTGAAAATTCAAAGTATTTAGAATCCAATTCAGATTCAAGCGACGGCAATCAAAAACGGAAAAGTCGCAAACGCTCTGCTGAAATGAGTCATAATGAATCAAAAGATAAAAAAAAAAGATATGCAATTGAAGAAGAATCATGGAAATCTAAACATTTAAATGTAAACCCTGAAGATGAAAAGAGAAGTAATAAGTACTCACGAGAACATTCTGACAGATTCAATGACAAGAAACATAGAAACGAGGATATAGATTATGAATCTGATAAGGTACACAAAAGTAAAAATGAGAAATCAGATAGTCACAGACAAAGTAAAAGTAGCAAATCTCATTCTAACGATACAAGTAATCATAAAATTTCAAAATACTCGGAAGAACCAACTAAGACTTCCATCATGATTACTCAAAGAAAATACGATGACAATAGTGACGAAGAAGGTGAAAAGACCTAAACAAAAACATTATGGTTTAGTTCGTGCGGATGGAAGCAAGATTCAACTGACCAAATCTGACAACCATCCGCGCCAATAGCAATGCCCAGCAAAGAGGTAAAGAAATTGGAAAAAGTTCGCCCTATAAAACTAACAGAAAAGGAAAAGGAACAGAAAAGAAAGGAAATGATGGAGAATGCCAGTGAGAGGGATAAAGAGCGCGAAAAAACTGTATCCAATTACAGAAATCAGCAAAGGAAACTGGAGGCATTAGAAAAGAAACAAAAGTATAAAGACGATTTTGTAGAAAGCCATTTGAGAGAAGCTGCCAAATTCACTAGTGTAGAGAGCAGAATCAAATCAAATATTTATAACATACAAAGATCCAATAGACATATGGATTCTAACTTTGCTAGAAGGTAGTCAATTCATAAAATCTAATTCTTCCTGTGGTAATATCCAGTTGAGAGACAACGCCTTTTCTGGGAGCAACTTCTTCCACTGCCTTCTGTCCAGCCCAGAAAAGAAGCTCAGTTTGCGACTATTCTGGCTGCATCTTTCTGGACATTGTTGCCCCATCGTCTTCTTTACCATGTTCCCTGAGGAAGCTGACCCCATTTGTGGGTACCTTGGGAAAGCATTCTTTGGACATGTCCGGCCTGCTATATAAAATCATCAATTATAAATAATATGGATAAAATGTGAGTGTTTCCAGTATTTTACCTAAACTATAATATTAATCTATATGCTGATATTTTTTAATGAAATATGAGCCGTAAGCCAAAACTAAGTTAACATTAGATTTCAATCCAAAATGTTGAAAAAAAAATTTTTTTTAAAATAATTATTGTAATTTACATAAATATGTTTAATAATGTATTGATTGATTTTTGTAAATATGAAATGCATTTTTATACCATAATTTTTTTTCTTTTTTCTTGTTATATGTTATGAGTTTACCATTTGAAAAGGGCATTGGAAAATTTGACTTCATCCAAATAGGCTAGGTAGATGACAACACAATTTTAATTTTACACTCGAACATTACTTTTTATAAATTTATATTTGTCTTCTTCCGTTAGATACCTACTTACACTTTTCAAATATCCAATTTTAAGTAGTTGTACCTGATCATAGTTTATAATTAATAATATTATGTATTGTCAATCAGCACAAAAAATATGCATTTGTATTGTTCTGCACTGAAATTTGTGTTAGTTTAACCTAATTCTGCTGCTAGCATTTGTATTCAGTGGCATGATATTCTCTATCAGAGTCCACTGTTTGTAAAAATATGATGTAATTTTACCAGAGTAAAGGTACTACTCAAAAGACAAAAAAGCAGTGTTTTCGGTGGATTTAATAAACTCATATTGTAGAAAAGTAATGAAAAAATAACAAAGGATAATGTAAAAAATATTTATTTATCTAATTACGATAATATTTATTTATAAGCACCTTCAGAGAAACTGATAACCTTTTACTAAAGCAAACAATATACGCGCCCTTGAGGTATATTTATACGAAAACGGCGCTATATAAATTATCCCTAATAATAATTACAATCATTTTGCATCCTTTGAAAACAATGGTTCAGTAGTGTTATTTTCTAATCCTATTTCTAACTAAATTTTATATTAGAAGGTATGTATATTACACTTTGGTTGGTGGTAATCTCAGTCCAAGGGAATCTTCTCTTTGATAATCTGAAAAGAAATGATATGATTATAGAATTCATGAGTCATTCCTGTGTCTCATGGCAAATGAATTTAATGAAAAAACTGGAAAATGATAAAGGTTATATTTCATATTTTATAATGCTATTATAATTGAAATTTCTAATCTAGACCTTGGGAACGGGAAAAGTGTGATGAAGTAAAATAACACAAAAATGTGATTTTATATACCATTATTATTTCTAACAAGTATCTACTGTAAATTAGGCAATAAAAAATGCTTGAAATAATATTTTTGTAGAAAATACTTTATGAAAAATGGCATTCAAAAAGGTAACAGCATTAATGTATCACTATTTTTAAAATTATTATCTAGACTTACTTTAAATGTTAACAGCTTTGTCAAGAAGTAAATAATAATTTTGGTTCGTGAAGTTCATAAACAAAACTGATTAATTTTTATAGGTGTACATATAATTGAACGTTGTTCAGCTTAAAGCAGCCAGTTACCCTTCATACAAAAAAATTTTGTGTAAATACCGAGTAAAAATATCAGTGATCACAAATTTAGCAGTTTACAATTTGCAGAAAATAACCACAATACTTTGAGGGACATATAAAATATAAAAATGTTAAATGGCGTTCTACAGAAAATGCTCAGGCGGAATGTGAAAAATATACCCCCTTATCAATAATGTAGGTACCCTTTTCTCAGAATAGGTTTGGTGTAGACGACTGCTTTAAGCAGAACTATGCTCAATTTTGTGTAGGTGGGTTCTTAATGATTTACAATAAGTAGTTATTGACGATGAGTGATGAGATTAGTTACAATTTCTAAACGAATAAGCTGGATGAAAATATTAGTTTCAAGGGACTTAAGTTAGAAGATTATTGAATCATTCCACAGTTAGGAAGTATATAGATTCAATATTTGGTTAATATTCCCCCATGGATTGATTGTGAAGGGTAGGAACATGTACAAACAAAGCAACGGTATAGTAACAGTACAGATATTGGTTAGTGTCTGTGCTCTAGTGGGATGTGAGTACCTTGGCACACATTTCAGTGTAGATGGGGTCCGTGTCCCACGGGCCACGTTCGGGTAAATCAATGGCCCTTCGCCGGAGCTCGGCAACCATCTCAGTGAGGTCCATAATAGGAAGTGGATCCACTGTTTTCATTAACCCAACTAGATACTCTATATAATGAACCCTAGGAATAGAAAGATGCACCCAAAAGCATTAAAATCTACGAAGATTGTGATGAAATAGTTGTTTTGTGTTTTTGGGGTATCTTTTACAGACATTATTTTGAATATCTAGCTCAACGTTATTTAAATCACTGTTTAATCACAAAAATAAAAATATATACATTTATACAAGACAAGCGCAGTCTACTAACTTTTGAGTGGCTGACAGTATTCCTATTTCAGTCTCTTGATTGAGCATTAAAATGTGAGTGATTCCGATACATGAAAATATCGCCAAGTTAATATTTGGATATGCACCATATTAATTTTACTTATATACATTGCTTTGTCTGCACATGGTTATTTATGATATGATTTGCAAACAAATGAACGAGCTAGATAATAAGATTTAACCTCAAGGAGTCGAGTTCTGAACAAGCCATTCAAAGATCCATATGGTTTGGGCGGTAACTTGATATTAGCGCGCTTTACTATCGTTTCCAAGTCATCGGTAGACAATATACATGTTGGATCCACATTGTTTTTTCTCACAAGTCGGGATAGATATTCAACATAATGATTCCTGTAAATATTTGTCAACAATACAAATAGACTCGAGTCCCTGCCTCTCAGTATATCAATTATTTATTATTTCATTATGTAAAGTAGATATAATATGCTGAAATATAAATTATAGTAAAAAAGATCATAAAATTAATTCAGTCAGCAGTTTGCTAAAACTAACTACACATTATGTGGAAAAAACCAAAACTTTTTAAATGGCAAGAACTATTTTCAGTATAAATAAAAATAATTATTGTAAAAAACAGAACTGTGGAATTGGAGTCAGTATTTAAAGTTTTCTTTTATAAATACAAAAAAGGCAATGCTTTTTAAAAAGAGGCTCTCCAATAACTTGTAATACCAACATAACTACTCACTCAGGGACAGGTCGTAATCATTAAGTAAAGGTTGGTTTATGCGTGTATAGGATATTGGCTGTCTTACATCTATAATACTTGTGATATTAAACTCACTGGCACAATCCTGCTCCGTCTTTTTCAACATCTGAATTACAGATGCTGTCCACCATTCCTGAAGGAGTCTCTCTCTGGAGCTGAACTGGGCATCTCGTGGGTGCAGTTCCTTCCTTTGTTTCTGGAGGATCGACTCGAAACTCAATGTTCTGGAGCTGTGGCAATCAGATTTGAGCAATGTTTTAATTTATCCAGTTAAGTGTAATGAAAAAAAAATAGTGGCGAAGAAAATTTGATAGACCGCACTGAATTTAAACTTTATAACATATAGGAGAATTAACTTAGTTTGAGTATATGCAGTGAAAAAAAAATCATGAAAATAAACAAAATTAATTTGGTATCCAGTTTCTATATTTCTGTATTATTTAGGATCATTTTAGAGCGCTATTTTTGTGAGAAATTGCTGAGGATTGCCTAAAAAAATTACTAGGAGTGCATATACATAAAACAATTAAATTTCGTAAACTAAAAATACTCGATAAAAACACTATCAAAATGAATTTATTATAGCAAAAGACCGACCAAGCTTTTGATAAATTGAAATGATCTTTAACCATGAGTATTTTTGACTGATTTTTTTAAAACTACGAATTAAACGATTTACAGTAACAGTAACAAGTAAAAACTATTTGGGATTATTTATCGTGATTTTTTAAATTAAGTAAATAATGTAAAAGACCTTAAGTAATGTTTTCAATTCGTGCGGCTGTTTATCTCTAAGATAAAACAAACAGTTCCTGGGATGGTGCGAGTGGAGTCCCAACTTAGCACAGTAGGGGCTGAGACCACACTTGGCTCCCATCATGAAGGGCTTATCGCATCCACAGCAGAACTCGTACTTACATTGGCTGCAAGTAAAGTGCATACACCCACCCCTGAAATGTTAAAATTAACTTTTTAATACAGACTTTTTAAAAGTAATTGGTATTTCTTCTCACTTCAAAGCCAAAAGACACTAAGATGAAAATACACCAATAATATCCGACATAAAGTTTTGTTTGGCATTAAGTACCTGATATCTCAGCTTGTAAATGATTATCGGCAGGATAAAGTGGGTTTTTACCTTGAAAGAGCGAATCTAAATTTACATTTCGGACAGTCAATACCATGATCGTCCAAATGTTTTTGAACTCCGGCAACTTGGATGTCTGGGTCATTGGATTCCTTCCATTCGGCAAACTTCTCACAAGAAATACCATCATGTTGTGCTTCCCACTGAAAATATTTTTATTAGGTTTCACATTTTCAGTAGGTACCACAACCTCTGACAAAAATATAATATTGAAGAAAATACTTACAGGTTTTCTACACAGCGCACAAGTTACGGACTTGCAGTCTGGACATACATGTCGTTTCTGTCTTGGATTAGCTATGAAGAATCCTGATGAACACTGGAAAGAAACGCAAAATTATTATCGTTTGCAAACTCACATTATTCAATATTGAGTTGAAACATGTTTTACAAAAAATTTTGAAGGGTTCAAATGGAATTCAGAACGCTCGTGGTTGAGTTAGAAGTTAGGATAAAATTGTAAATAAAAGAAATTGAAAACAAGTTTCTGCTTTATTAAAGAGCAACCTCTTTATGTTGCAACCAAACCAACTACAACTAGTGTCATTTATGAAACATATTATATTTATGCAATAATAATATAGTAATGAAATAATTTACATAAAATTGATTTTATTTCATAACGATCAATTTATAGTTTCCACGTCCCTGTTAAATCGAGATAATTAACTAAAGTTTATAAGAGAGATGCGGTGATCAATTCACTGGGAATGACTTTTGATTGGTAATAAAACTAATTCGTATTAAAAATGATTACCTCGGCACACCATTTAAAGTTGGGATCCCGCATCAATGTTCTGTCTCGTAGCTTCCTCTGAAACAGCTCATGTACGTTGTCATCGAGAATGGATTTGAGAAGAATATCCAAGTTGGAGACATACTCTAAAACATCATCTTCATTTTGTTCATGTAATTCAGGAACCTTGCAGTAAGGGCAGGTGCAGTCCACAATATTTCGATCGGTGATTTGTATTGTGAAATAATTCTTGGCACATTCCTTGCAACAGCGATGAGTGCACTTTAGCATCGATATCATCTATACAAAGACAGGTTAATATAAGTAATAGAACATTTAAGAATTCTATCATTGAAAATCAGGCAACTTTCATATTTGTAATACTGAACAAACTAAACATTATTTACATCTAGATTAAAACTGATTTGAAATGCAGAAAAATATTGTTTTTGAATGTTTATTTAGCAATGCATACTAAAAAAATTCTAACATTAATATTTCTTTTGAAAATGGCCTATGTATAATATAAATGGATGCAAAATAACTTAAGGCGATAATACTATTATTATTTTAAGTTGTTTGGCATCCGTACAGTAATGGTTTGATTGCTGAATATGGGTGTATGCTATATGTACTACTGCAGCCAGTATATTGAATACCTCTTCCATGGGATATTTCCCGGTGCAAAGTTCGCACTCCTGCTGCAGGTAGGCGAGAGCGGCTTCCAAGGTGGAGCACTCGTTAGCGGCCATGAGAGCCATGGTCTTGTCAAATTTCATAGTCACCAGCTCAGGGCCACTTCAGCCTGCTCCCACGAAGGTACTATGCCCTCCGCCATAAGCATTCGAATCTGCCGCTGATAACAGTATTGAAAACATATATAAGGGTGTGAAATAAAATGAATATTATCCCTGGAATAAGCTACATATTATTTTCAGTTCACAAACACTAAATATTATGTTATAGATAAGTACATAAAATAAATAGGATGAAATACTACACTAGATACAAATGTATCTGTCCTGAAGTAGCTGGTGCAGATCATAAAAACTAAATTAATAATAATTTTGTAATACTAATGTGGATGCCAATACAACAGTGGATATTATGGATATTATTTTGTTTACAATTATAAAAATGCCTTATATTAGACATAGCTACATAATACATATTTTATATACTTACGTATTTGACTATCTATTATGGTCGATATTGATATTAAATGTTGATAAATCCAACATTTCACCTGATTCTTTATACATAATTTTTTTAACGTCGTTTATCAACGTACACAGAAAAGATCAACATCAATACTGACTACGGACTACGTGCTAACTGCTAAACTGCTAACTCAAAAGATTGAAATATAGTATTATTATGGATTAAACTTTATCTCAAATAATATCTTTTTAACTCAAAAACCGGCCTCAACAACTCAACATCTACTAACTACTGTCAATTCAAATGTCAAAGTTGAAGTTTTGTTTGTGTTTACTTCAAACTTTTGACAAGCTTCAAGTCAATTAATTAGTGCCACATTAGTGCTTCCCTATTTCTTTTCGTGAAATACGCCGTATTTCATAATACGGAAAAGCGCAGAGTGCAGAGTATAAAATCTAATTGTGTATTATATGGTAGTATATTGTCAATGTTGTGAGTTAAATAAATGGTAATTTGATTATTGAGATATTCGATTAATTTTAAAACTATATTGCAGTGATAAATGATTATTATTGATATAGGTTAAGCCAAAATTAGCATGGATTTAAAAAGTTATTGTTCCCGACATTTTCAGATACGAGGTCTGTTCAAAAAGTATCGCGAATTTTGAATTTCCGGGCTACGTATATTTGATTTTGGATTTTTTTGTAGCGTTATGTTGGTACTCACGTCCCTTACTTATGCTGACAAGGTCGGACATTTTGAATGTTTAGTTAATTTTTGACAGCTGTTTTGCTTGGATGTGTTTTGGCTCGTCTTCGATTTTTGCCTATTCCAAAAAATGGATCAAAGAATCTGTATCAAATTTTGTGTGAAAAACAAAATAAAGTGCGCGGACGCATTCCGAATGTTGACTGTGGCATATGGTGAAGCTACCTTGGACCAAAGCAACGTTTATCGGTGGTACAAAATTTTCTCAGAGGGCCGAGAAGATGTGAACGACGAAGAACGTGCCGGACGCCCGAGCACGTCAACAACAGACGAAAACATTGATAAAGTGAAGAAAATAGTATTAGCCAATCGTCGAATCACCGTTAGAGAAGTTGCTGAGGACCTAAAAATATCGATTGGCTCGTTGCATTCGATTTTAACCAATGATGATTTGGGCATGAGTCGGGTCGCCGCGAAATTCGTGCCAAAATTGCTCAATTTCGACCAAAAACAGCATCGCGTTAACATTGCTCAGGAGATGTTGGACTCGGTCCGTGACGACCCAAATGTGCTCCAGAGGGTCATAACTGGTGACGAATCATGGGTTTATGGTTATGACGTGGAAACCAAAGCTCAATCATCCCAATGGAAGCTGCCGCATGAGCCAAGACCGAAAAAAGCGCGCCAAGTTCGGTCGAACGTGAAGGTTTTGCTCACAGTTTTCTTCGATTGCAGGGGCGTGGTGCATCATGAGTTCTTGCCACAGGGTAGTACGGTCAATAAGGAATATTACCTGCAAGTTATGCGCAATTTGCGCGAAGCAATCCGCCAGAAACGCCCGGATTTGTGGAAGAACAAAAACTGGCTTTTGCACCATGATAACGCCCCTGCTCACACATCGTTGCTTGTGCGCGAATATTTGGCCAAAAACAACACAGTAATAGCGCCGCAGCCACCGTATTCCCCAGACCTGGCCCCCTGTGACTTTTTCCTGTTTGCAAAACTGAAGAGGCCCATGAAAGGACGACGCTACGCCACGATTGAGGAGATAAAGACGGCATCGAAGGAGGAGCTGAACAAGATCACAAAAAATGATTTTTTTTAAGTGCTTCGAGGATTGGAAAAAACGTTGGCATAAATGTATTATATCCGAGGGGAATTACTTTGAAGGGGACAAAATAGATATTCATGAATAAATAAATACTTTTTGAAAAAATATATAAAATTCGCGATACTTTTTGAACAGACTTTTCTCGCCATTTAACGTAGGTACCGATTTATAAAAAAAGTACTTAACGTATTTTAATTACTTATTTTATTTTATTTACTTCGACGTAGTAAAATAGTAAAATTATTTTTCATTGTTTTTCCTGCAATTACGCAATGATAGTGCCAACTCTAAATACTACTACTCTCCCTTATCCGCACCTGATGGTGTATATGGCAGTGCATCGGCACACTAAGTGCAGTGAATCTTGATCATTTGTTACATGAAGGCAAGACGCTAACGCTTCAGCCCCAGTCCAAGGTATCACATATGAAAATATTTTGATGTGAAAATCACATTCAAATAAATATTTCATATTGATCCCCATCGGGAATCGAACCCGCGACCCCATTCATGGCAGCCAAATGCGCTACCCGCCATGCCACGAGGCGGAAAATATATATGTATATGTATATTGTGTACGTTTTATTAAATCAGATTTTTAACAAACAGAAAACATTTTTCTGAGAAACATTTCATAATAATATTCACTATCAAACGTTTTTAATTATATAAAAAAAAATGGTTCCAGTACAAGTCAAAAAAATAAATAAAATTTAAAAAAAGAAAATAACATCGACATTTTTGCTTTTCAAACAAATCATTTTACTTCTGTGGTGCGAAAAATACATGATATTTCAGAAACCATACGTTTTTGACATGTTCACTGTTATCGCTCATGTATCACGTGCGATATTTTTGCTAATGCAGTATTGCACAATAAATAACGTTTTGTTTTTAAAAAATAAGAACAAATTAATAATCACAAAAATTGTTTAGTCCCTGTAATTAAAACTTGATTTTGGTAGATAGCTTAGTGCAATCGAAATAATCAAAGCTACTTAGAATATTAAATTATCAGCAGATTGGTTAGATATTTTTTTTATTTAATAGTTATAGTGTAGCTACGTAATTTGTAAGAATTAATTAAAAATTCTCCAGTACCAGTAGTTTAAGTTATTTTTCCCATCGCACAAGATTATCTAAAACTCGTAGTTATAAAGTTTTACAGTAGGTACATCTTTTAAAACATTTAAATTTAACTCCGCAGATGAGATTTAAAAATGAATGTTATTTGTGTAAGATTGTTGTACATATATTTAGTAATTGTAATGTCGTTTTGCGACAATATAATTTTGGGTAAATACATTTTAGAACTTAGTAGATGCATTAGGTACAAATATAAATTATCATGATTGTACAGGTAACAATTAAAACAAAATTCTTTACAACTGACCTCAGGAGAGTCTTCCTTCAAATGTATTGCCGATATATCAATGTACTTTTTATTTACAAAAAGTACATCGCCTGGTATTATTTTTTCATTCCGTTCTTCAAGAATTTCTTCATCAATGGATACAGTTGGTTGATGGTTCATCTGTACAGTTTTTGGTTTTACAGCGTCATCGTCCGTGAAATAGTCATCACTCAAACAGGTTTCAGAAAAGAATGGCTTGAGTTTTTTTGTTTTTTCTGATTCTTCTTTACTATCTTTACTCGAGTGTTCATTTGGAGAATCGGTATTGATTTCTTTTTTCGTTCCAGCTAATGATGCGTTTTTAAGTTCAATTCGTTTGGAGGAAATAGGGATTGGAATTTTTGGTGCAGGTTTCCCAACGGTTACATTAACCTTATTGAATAAACCTTGCTGTAGTTTTTTGACTAGTCCACTTTGAACATTTCCAAAAGGTAGGATCTTTTCTGTTTGTGGATCTACCGGTTTATTTGAATTTGTTTTCAAAAGTACCTTGGAGCTATTTTTATTATTTGATTGCTTATCTAACTTTGGTATTTGAGACACAAAACTTTTTTTAGGTGGAGTTGATTTTTGATCACCAGAATTTAAATTAGATTTTAAATTAAATTTATTAGGAACTGTAGCATTTTTATTATAGTTTTCACTAGTATTATTAGATACACTGGCTAAGATTGTATTATTATTAGTTGTTTCTAGAGTTGAACCATGAGGAGGAATATTTACTTCTACATTATCATCTTCAATAAATGGTATTGGAGTGATACTATTTTCTTCATTCCTTTTGTCATAATTTATTAGTGCTTCAGTTGTGTCAACTTTTTGAGAGTGTTACGTCTGGTTCTGATACTTTAGTGGGTTTTTCTAATACAGAGTTATCAATAAGTATATCAGTATTTTCTATTTCACCGTCAAGTATATCTACATCTATGTTTTCGTCAGGAAGTATATTTATTATTTCATTATCTGCATCCATTAATTCGTCAGCACTTGGGGGCAGAGGGTCAATAATATCTATTTCATTGATGGATTCTTGATTTTTGTCACTTATTAATACTTCTTCTTGACTTTAACTAGAACATCAGAAATTTCGGATTCGTTGTGATTTTCATTTTCTGATTTAGATGGATGACTTATTAAAGGATTCTCAATATTAGCTTCTATTATTTTGAGATGTGTTACATCATCAATGGCCGAATTTGCAGTTGATTTATTTTCCATTTCGCTACCTTCTGCAGGAAAATAAGTATTTATGCTTTCAATTAATATCTGATCATTATCATAAACTGTGTCTGAAGGTACACGGTTTATTCTATCAATGTAATTTTCTGCATTCTCAGGCTCGTTTTGAGTATTAGAAATACCCTTCACATTAGACAAATAGTCTTTTTCTGGGGTTGAAAAAATCAACTGCTTCTTTGATGATTCGGAGCCTAATGGGGCAATATCCATTATTTGAGAGTCGTACGCATTATTGTTTTTATTTATATTACTTAATATATTATTGTTATTTTCTATTTGTACTAAGTTTGTATTTATAGTATTGTCATTTATATGTTCTACTTGTAAATGGAGGTTTTGAATGAGATCATCAAATACTAGTAATTTATTTTCGGACTGTGAGTCTTCTACCAAATTTGGTCCAGAAATGATCTCTAAATTTATTTCAGAACCATTATCATTTTCTTCGACCCCGTGCTCTAATTTATCAACAGCTTCTTCGTACTTATCATATTCATCAGAAGTATACTCGTGCATTTTAACAGTATCTTGTTCGTGACTGATATCACTTTTGATGGGTTCAGCATTCAGAGATTGAGCTTCCATAACTTTATTAGGAATTTGATTGTCTTCCATGTCAGTGATTTCAGATCCCTTAGAAGAGTGTTCAGATTCACCAGAAGACTCTGAAAATAAAAAGTCATCATCTTGACTATCAGGTTCATGTGCACTAGATTTAGGCATTGCTGAAGAAGCGGAAGAATTTTCATCTATGTCTTCTGATCCACTACTTTCATCATCCGAAGTACTGTTTTCTGTATATGATGCAATATCGGACTGTATTTCATCTCTCATCTGCTGAATTAATCGATGAGTATCCTCCATTATATTAAAAAGAGGCTGTGATTTTTTAGAGCTTTTTTCATTGGTCGATTCGTTGATATTATTTTCTTCGGTGGTGGAAGCTATATCCTTTTGATTATTTATGAAAGTTATATTTGATTCATTTATATGATTAGGGTTATTTATGATGAGAGGTGATGAATTTGAACGCGAGGGCAAATTTCCTTTTAAGGTTACGTCTGTTTTTTCATTTACAAAAATATCTTTATTATTATCAATGATGCTGTTGTCAGTTTTACTCGTAACTACATCTTTATCTGCAACAATCAGCTGAACATTTTCATTTTTAAATGAATGATTTATTTGAATACCTTTGTTTTCTACAATATTGTTTTCCCTTACCTGTTTAAGATCGTTGTCGCCTTCAACATCTAATATTTCTAAGGATTTAGAATGCGACTCTTCGCTGTCCGAATCTGATTCACTGGTTTCAGAAGAATTGTCTTGTGTTTCATTATTGTGTATTGTTTCACGAGATTTTTCAAACGATCCAGTAATGATTTCCGAATAATATTTGTTTGTGTCTTTATCACTTCTCACCACACTTTCTTTCTCATGAGTTAAAGGGGATAACGTTAAGGTTTGTTCTATTTGTGGGCTGTTTTGATTATCCAATTGATTCACAATGTTACCGATATCTTTTAATACTGTCTGAGTTTTTATATCACTCGCATTTTGTAGGAGTTCTCTTAAGCTGGATAATAATTGATGAGATGGAGAAATATTGGATGGCGAATAACTTCCATAGGAAGTTAGCTCATGATCGTCTTTGTTCATAGAAACTTGGCTAAAGGAGGATGGGGTTTCTATTACCTGAATACTTGACGAAGTTTGCGGCATATTCAAATCATTATTAACACTACTTACCGATCTAGCAGCTTCTAAACTGGCTTCTTTTGCCAACGTTGCTTGATCAGCGTGTGTGTTTATGTATTCAAGTAGAGATTTTTGACCTGACAAACCCACTGGAAATCAAAAAGGATTATTTTGAATAACGTCAATGTACATGTACATGCTTACTAAAAAACATTAAATAATAATTGATATGTGTGTCACACTTGGCCGACGCCAACGCTGGCTTCCAAGTTCTCTAGCCATCTATTTCTATCATACTGACGTTTATCGGAAAAACTTTTCTTAAATCTACCCCCTCCACTAACAATGGCGTGGTGGCGACCATTATTTATGTAGGCAGCTTAAACAACCACAACTCTAGTTGAAAAAACAAGATTTTACAGCTAAAGTAAATGGGACTCTAAAATTTTGATTTACTGGAGACGGGAAAGACAAATCAATCAAGAAAATTGAATCCTAGAATATGATTTATTTTTTGTATTGATAACGTTTTTAGAATAAATTTCTGCTAATGCTTTCCCTTGTGCACCTAATCGTGTATAGGGCACTAAATTGGTACACAATTTCGGTTTATCTTGGATAATTTACTATAATACATGAAGGTAAGATTTTATTAGCGAAGGAAAATGTTTTATACCTATTTGATCAATTTTTTTTTAAACACATAAATTATTACAATAACAAAACTATAAGTTTATAAGTACACCTGAGGACGGATAGGTTACTATCCGAAACTAGTAGTATAAAAATGATGCAATAAACTCGTGTATGATGAAAAATTACTAAGCGTTTACCTTTAAATCTAAGATTTCATCACATAAAGTAAATGCCAAAACAGTAAATACCTAGCATAATAATAATAAATTTCTTTATTGCTTACCATCCTCCCCAAGTTTCTCGTCCCCGCGCCCGTGGCCTCCCAGGGCGGTGTTCCCGCTCTCGTTATCTGCCCCCGAGGGAGGCCCCCATATCCTCATGAGAAATGGCTTCAGTTGGGTCTTGCTGAGCTCGAGGAATGCGGCCTCCATGTCTCCATGGTGAGCCGTGAGGCATGTCAGAATATCTTCCCGTGTGAACTTACCCCGTGATTGAAGTTCTGTGAACTGTAAAAAAATACACAGGCATAAGTATATTGACCGTAGGAATAAAATATTATTCTAAATATTATTAACTTTATTCCTGAAGCCACAAAAAGTTATATTAGGTCTTTTAGCAATTTTTTCCTAAAACATATTGTCCATATTTCTCTTACCTTCTTTTGCCTTTGTTCTACACACTCTGTGACGGCTTGCCATACACTTCCCTTGTGCTTTTTCAAAGCGTCTCTGGCTTCAATGTGGGAAATTGTACCAACATTGTTTTCTTTGCTCTCTCTCCCGTAGTTAGTTGCCACTGTGAGAACAGTTTCAACCATTTGCGACCAATTGTCTTTCAACCAAGTGATTGGGTTTTGAGTTCCACCACTTGTCATTGCAATTTGAAGTTCTTCGGCAGTAAAATTGTTAAGCTCCGCTTCCTGAAATAGATGAAGATATAAACCCCGGGCTAAACATAAATCGGTGCTAGACTGTCTTCTATTAAGAACAGGAAGGATAATATAATGTTTACTTACTCTTAATAGCATAACCAACTCCATTCCTTGCGACTTCATCACATCACTTTGTCTTCTGTGAATTAGTTGCTCCATCATGAAGTTATGTGACATGTCGCGTGACTGGGGGTCTCCTGGGTATCCACCAAAATCGTTCTGTCAAAATAAAAAAATGGTTATTTACGATGAATCACTGATAAAAAACAGTTCACTCTATGCATGTCCAAAACTACATCTACCTTCAACTACTAATGAAAAAAGCTTGCAAAATTGATCGCCACACAAAAAACGAATAGTAAAATATGTGTATGTAATAAGTAGGTACATTAATTTAATTATAATAATAAATATTTCGTAATATATTAATATGTATATTATATATTTTATAAATAAATTATTTAAAGCATCTAATATAAATTAGGTTTGTTAAAAACATAAATTATTTCACCATTTGGTTGTACATAAATGGATCAACAAAATTATTCCTCCACTTTTCTTCTCTGTACAATTCTGGTTTCCGGAGATCCATTGTACTTCTGTAGGAAGTTGGCACACCACCCCCCATTGCAAAGTTAGTGGCCAACAGTGAGTTGGATCGACTTCTCATGGGTCCCAAGTGCCCAAGCTGTTTCATTTCATTTGGAGGGAAATTGTTATATCTTGTGTATGGAGAAGGACTTTCATCCCTCGGAGGAGTTGTAGGAATACTCTGAAATTCATAAAAATTAAATTAAAACAATCGCTTAGTAAAAAAACGGTTATTTTAATAGATAGACTCACGTGTGTATCACTCGAATAAGACATGCGACTCATAGATCGATCACTTTTGTGGGAGTTTGTCCATTGGTCATCATCATTCCCTCTGGAATTATGTAGCGAACTTGATCTTTTCAAAGGTTTATTAAAGCGTTTTGACTTTCCAGCACCCGTTGATTTGGTTTTTACACTTTCATTACCATCATTTTTCGCTGATGAATCGGATAGATCTTTTTTGTTTTGGATTACGTCGTATGTCTGTCAATGAGAAATATTTTGAAAATGAAGTTATTTTGGTGAGTTGGAGATTTGATGCTTAGATCTAATAAAAAAATTGTTGAATATTTAATTTTTATATTTTTGTTTGTTTTTGTGTGATATCGTACCTGTGTAGATATACTTTGAGGTAAAGGTGAAGTTCCAGTGGATGTTGTTTCTTTTTTAACAATATCTGATAAAGGTGTTTTAGGACGATTTGCCTCTCTTGTTTCATGTACTCGGGAAGGTTTCGAAGTCTCAGTTTCCCTCGGAGGTGATGGTCCACACCCGGTGGATATTTTTTCAGCTTGAGGTTTACGACTGACATTTTTAACCCTAACCACCACATTACTTTCTGATATCCTTGAAACTTTCGGAGTGTTTTTCTTCAACACTTTTAGCAGACATGGGAGACAATGTCCGTTCACCTTTTTTCCAAGATGCGGAAGACCTCGTTTCAAAACTTTCACCTATAAATTATACCATGGCTTAAGCAAACAGTCCTTTCAGTTCTTGAATATTTTTTATTGATCTTTCATTTACAGTCTATAGAATAAATTAAATGCTTTTATTATGTTTTCTAATTACATGTGAATTGATTGTTTTTAATATTACGATGTATCAAGTAGTGTGAAGTAAAATATGCTGATGAAGTTTTCAAATAGTTTCAATCACACAAGAGTATTTTTTCTAAAATATTAAAACACAAGCACAGGAATGCAGTCTTGGGGAACTAACTTGACACTACTTTGTACCGGGGTAAAATGATATTTTTCTTAGCCTACCTTTGGCAATTTGTAAATTGGATTCTTCGTTGGAATCTGTTTCTGGCGATGCTTTAGGTGCCACTACTTTACGTGATGGTGGCTTCTGCCTAGTTCCAGCCTCACTATCGGTGTTATCATAAGCGCAACTTTCCCCGCTGGATATTTTCCTTCCGTTGGATTGCTTTTCGATCTTAGAGAAATTGTCCGAGCGTGTTGGTGGCGCAGTGGGAGTTTTACAGCAGACATCACACACTCGTGTTCCTGCATCATTAACGTAAGTACAATATTCACACACCCACGAGTGTTGCGGTGTTGGGGAGGGGGGAGCTTCGATTGTATCCTCTATATTGTCTATATGCAAAACGTCTTCTTTATGTGTGCTTTTTCTGTCTGAATCAATATCTGAAGAGGTGTATGTGCTGGTACTCGCCATTTCTTTTGCAATAGACGAGCGACTCTTGGGTCGATGAAATTCGGCACCAACGTGGGAAGATTTTCCTTCTGACGTGTCACTTGTACGGCGGTTGTATTGTTTCCTTTCAGGAGTCGGACTTGGTCTCAAGTCGTGTTGAATATTAGGTGATCTCAATATACTCTCTTTGGGGAAATCAGAGCTGGATTGAGAGTGTTTCCTTCTATCAGACCTGACGCTCGACCTTCTGGTCGTAGATCTCCTATCGTCTTCATCATCCGATATGTCTTCGGGGTCTATATTGGTTCTCCGGCTTGTTCTCGATCTCCTGGATCTGATACTGGCTGTTGGAGATCCAGCTCTTGAATTCATTCGGGAATGGGTTCTGCTCATGGTGCCTGCTCTATTCATCCCTGAAAGAAGACGATAACATTATTTCATTTTATCATCAGCAGCTATTATGTACTTACGATAATCAATTTTAGCAATGACATTATACTATGAAATCTTGAAAAAAGGTCATAGCATCTACATTCATGGGAATTGCTTTAATTTTTAGTGCCAGATTCGTAATAAAACTAATAATATTATATTATTGGCAAGCTCATACATAACCTAGAACCTAGATATCAACCCCAAGAGTAAAGGAGAAATAATAAATTAGGAACTATGGTTTTTAGTGATTATAAAATATAACAGACAAATGGTTATTTTTGATATAGGAAACAATATCTTCTTACTGGTCAGGCTTTATTCTTATCTTTTTATGCGAGTGTATCGTTACAATACAATTATAGGTGAAAGAGGAGACCAAGATAATGGACTTTTAAGCAGGTCTATTACTTCCCTTATCCGCACCCAATTGTGCATTGGGTACTGCATTGGACTGGTACATCAAGTGCAGGGCATATTGATAATTTCGCACATGAATACTAAACTGCAGTCAACTTTTGGGAAATCGCAAAAATGTGAATTTGATTTCGGTACCATTTCTTTGAGACTGGATTATTATTAATTTAATATCTCGGCATAGAAAAGAGAGTCGAGCAATCGGTGTAAGCTATCACGTGTTATTCGCACTTAATTTTCTACAAATTAGGATTTAGGGCAGTATAGTATTCATAGTGGGAGAAGAATTATTTTTAATAGGTCTACGAATAGCAGTTTATTAACCATTGTGCTGGGGTGGCAACATGGCGGCAGGGTACATGGGCACTCCCCACGGGCTCATCCACATGGGGGAGTGCGGGTAGCCGTCGGGCGCCATGGCGGGCAGGTTGAGGCTCATGTTGCTGCCGTAGCGCCCCGCCCAGGGCAGCCACTCCGCGGGCTGCCCGTGGCCGTGGTGCTGGCAATTCAAGCACCCGCCCAGCTGCGCCATTGACTGGGCCTGAAAAACATAACGACATTATAATATTGAAAATATAACACACACGAAAAATTTATGACACGCCCACATCCGGTTAATCGGTAAATAATTTTGGAGTTTAATATTGTATTATTTTGTAGTACCACGGAAAAAAATATACACAGGGCATTGCATCGGTATACCAAGTGCAGTGTAATTTTGATAATAGGGTTCTTCCCGATAGTACGAATATTCTTAAAAACGTTATAAATATTTAAAGTATATTTTTACAATTCCAACGATATAAAACACAATGATCAAAAATGTTGTTTTCATTTATAAATTTATGTTTTAAAAACACGAAAACACGAATGATTTTTAACGCCCGTTATTGGTTAATGACGTCATACCCGTCCACCATGAAAGGCGTAAAATTCATTACGAATTGAGCGCCTATATTGGTGTGACGTCACACCGCATGCGCGCAAAATGAAGGATTTTGCGAGCGATTTGAAAAAGCGCTATTTCAAACCGCGCTAAAAAATTCATTTGACATCGTTTACGATGTCAAATGAATTTTACATTTAAAAATGTTTACATTAATGTTTACATTTAAAAAAAATTCCTTTGATATTGTAATTTTTCAATTTTTTCAACTTAATTTTTTATTCAGTACATGAAGGTAATACGATCAGTCTTACATTTCAGTGCCAGTCCAAGGTATCGAACATGAAATATTAATGTAAAAAACCACATCGTCTGCCTCGTAGTGTAGTGGTGCACTTTTGGCTACAATGCAAGAGATGAGGTCCCAGGTTCGATTCCCTTGAGGATTAACATGAAATACTTATTTCAATGTGGTAAAATTATTCTTCGTCATATCAGCCTGTGAAGGTCCACTGCTGGACATAGGCCTCTCCTTGCCGCCTCCACTTCTTATGCAATTCTTTCTGTCACGTCGCGTCGCATTGCATTCCTTGTCTGGCGTCGGATCCAATAGTTTCTTCTTCGGTCTTTTAATGTTATTCCAAGCATAATATTTTAACGTTTTTGATATAAAATTAAAATTTGGAATCAGAATGATTGATTTTCACTAAGCAGTAGGCACACAAGTATGTATTTATCACTAAAAGTCTTGACTTTACTGTGAAAGTAAACGCGGGTTTTATAGGGAGGTATAAATCGATTAGAATGTTCTAGACCCGGCGCATCGAAATTTCCAGAACGTTCCACGCAGTACCAGTACGTTCTATATGCCTCCTTTTTACGTAGTAGAAGCATTTCAGAAGATTCTGTACGGTTCTAGCGTTTTCTCATTCTTATTACAATATTATTAAATATAATAAAATAAACTCACTTTTAAATGCGATCTCTCAGGCGAATGTGCGGTAAAACTATGTATGATAGTTGCACTAATGTTGAAATTAGAGCAGAATGCAAGGCTGAGTGAGATAAGCATTATCGACAAAATTAAGAAAGGTCTTTTACGTTGGTTCGGTCATGTAGAGCGAATGGATGATAAAAGAACGGCTAAAAAAATAGATGATGCGACTGTGCCTGGATGTAGAAGTCGAGGAAGGTCGAGAAAGACATGGCATGATCAAGTAAAACAATTGCTTAAAAGTGGGCATGTAAGAAGTCGAATAATTGACGTGCGTGCATGAGAAGATCTATGAATGTGGAGGAAGCAAGAGAAGTATGTCAGGACAGAGTGGTGTGGCGTTCTATCCCTCTCTGCCTACCCCTTCGGAGAAACGGCGTCATGGTTAGTTAGTTAGTTAGTTAACTCACTTGTAACATTGGACTGAGGCTCTGCTGCTGCATATGTTGGTGTGTGGGAAGGGCTCCAGAACTGTTGAGATCGAATACAGAAGCACTCATGGCTCCTCTCTTCAGGGATCTCTGGGGACTTGGTGCGTTCGAATATCGTTTTGGTCAAGGTCGATCCCGCCCTTGAAATTTGGGTCCTGGAAGCGACCAGTGAAGGCTCCTGATCGGACACATTCGACAGTTTTCTATTCTGAACTGTACCCCATTTTTCATTTTCATTTGACAGCTGAAAATAATAATCGAATTGTGAAGAGATATCGACAAATCGATAATCGACATGCTGTAGCTAAATGTGTGATTTATTGAAGGATATTTCTCTCAAGGATTTTATTACGAAATATTTTTATGCCCACTTTTTTCGTGTTTTTTTTATTTTTTCAGGATAACAGAACTAAAGGTGGAAGCCAAATGAGCGGAATATGAAATTTCGGGGAAAGTGCAAGTTATTTTATTTTATCATCTTTATTTTCCTAAAAGAATAAATAAAAACCCTGTTTTGCGACCATATTTAGTAAGAGCTACTAACTTAGTATTATAGGCCAAAACACGATGTTTTATAGCGTTGCTAAAAATTAAATATAAACGAGTACTACGATTATATTATGGAGTATGGAGGAACGATTGCAGGTCACGAGTATAGATGTAAAAAGTCACTTCTAGTCGAATTAAAACTATTTTTTTCGGTATAAAACGACTTGAGACGTGACGTTGCCTGGGCTGTACCCGTACAAAACGATTTCAAAATCATTTTGATGGTGGAAAACTTAAAAAAACCTTTATCGTTTTATCATTTTTATTAAAACTTAGAAAAATAAATATTTGAATCGGGAAATGCAAAGTAATAATTGATAATAAATAATAACGGCTATAAACACGATTTAAAGTGACTTTATAGTGATAGAGGTTGTAAACAAAGTAACGAGACCAGAAAAATAGATCATTTTAAGAGGATTTTTAAGATATAAAGCTGACCATCGACCGTCCCTAATGCGGACTTTATACGGGACAGAAAAATACGGGACAGAAAACCGTACACTTTCTTGTCCAGTTTCTTGTTCTGAAAGCTGTACAGTCTGTCAAAAGACACGCTAAATATGTGAATTTTTAAACGCGATTGTAAGTTAATATCGTATGTTTGCTCACAGGAAATTGTATATATAGCTAATAATGTAAATATGTTATTTGTTTTTTACGTTTTTAAAAGCATACCATATACCAATATCTACTTAAACGTTTACATTTAAAAAAATTGTCATGTCAGCCAAACGTCGCGTCGGTCGCGTCGGCCATACAGTTTTCCATACAGTTTTCGTTTTATCCGGGACAGTTTTCAGACTGCACAGGAAAGTGTTTAGTTTACTGTAATTGTTTATATGAATATTTACCAGGTTGGTACGATTCCCCTGGTTGGTCTGAATGTTCATGTTGGTGAAGTCCTGCGTCAGGTCGGGAGCAGTTCCCCTCATCATCTCCTGGTGGCGCTTGTATCGCTGCTGGAGCGCGGAGTTGGCGGCCTGCGCCTGCGCGTGGCTATCCCGGGGCAGCATTTTGGGCGCTAATTCATGGCGACCCATTGCTAAAAAATTATTCGCAATTAGATTAAAAATATGTTGAAATTACAATATTTATAAGATTTATGTTGGAAGCAATCATTTTGTAGTGTACCAAAGAAGTGCCCTATGCACCATTGGGTGCGGATAAGGGACAGTAGTCGTTATAGTAGATTTTTTTTATAGACATCAACTAATCTCATATGTTATAAAATAATTCATACGTATTTTACAGAGTTAAAAGCTTCTAACAAGAATTTACTAGATTCCATACAAATTTTAATATTATCTAAAATACAAATTTTCTAAAAATAAACGCTTTCTAGGGCTTTCTATTTCATAAAACCACTTATTATCAAATTCCACCGTGTAAAGACTCGAGCGCTTAGTGATGACGTAGATGCCTATTGATGATGTAGTGAGTGATGTAGTGGGTAACTAGACACCTAGACACGGTAGGTAGTATTTTTCAAGTATGGAAGGTCACCTCTCTGAAATTCTTGTTCGAAGGTTAAAGTACCCCGCAGACTAGAGACTTTCTATCGGGCGATAGTTTAGTCGGGTTGGGCTGCTAGCGCGCACACTGAATCAACAAAAAAGTCGGGTTGGTGATGAGTGCGCAGACTAGAGAACAGTCGGCCAACTGCTCTCGAATGATTTTCCAGTTAATAAACGACTTTTGAAGAGAGCGGTCGCAGTGAATGTTGGAACAATAATGTCAAGAAAAGTTATAATTGCTGCAATACTGCGAAGGAGAAAGCTATTGCCCGATTAAACGTCGGCAAGTGTGCGTGCGTGGAAGAGCGCCATACTTATTAAGTAATCGGCCGATAGTCTATCGATAGGATAGTTTAAAGGCAATCGCAAGACCTAATTAAACTAAGCGATCGGCCGATACCGGGTCGTTGTAGTATGCGCACTTGTTATACATCTTCATACTGTGATTAAAAAGCCCGACTGAACTATCGCCCGATAATAGAAGTCTCTAGTCTGCGGGGGCTCTAAAAGGCATAAGGGATGTTCGCATTACTTCTGAAATGGTCAATAAAAATATTTATACTTACTATTAAATTGGTTGTTGGAACGGCTGGCAGAGCTCGTGATGTCATTCTTTGTATTGTCACTGCTCTATCGTTTATTGGGCTAGCAACATTTCTAAGTGAACCTCCGACGGTATCATTTCGCGATGAAACCTGCTCAAAAAGTCCTTATCATGGGTACTAGGAATTTTAACATTCATAAAAAATTACCAATGAACTCTCCTATTCACAATAACCATTATCATTTTTTATAAAAACCCCTCAGATCAGAGATTCTCAGATCAGAGGTTTCTGATCTGAGCAAAAACCACACTCAGCCCTCGATTTTCGCAATAATTAATAGCTGTTGCAAAATTCTAACAAAATTTAATGCACTAAAAAAACATTACTTTATATACATTATACAATATGACAATAAAGCCAATAGGGTATCTTTTTAAATATTGTTTTGAATTGGCCATTATTTGTAAATTATTAGGTTGTTGTATAGTTTTATGAAACAAATTCTTGTTTTTGCTAAGTTTTCGTTTAAATGTATTTTTTAAATAAAATTGATCCAGCCTTATCAAGTATTTAAATAAAAATGATAAAATTGTTGGTTTATATTTTATTTCACAGTAGGTAACGTAAAAAGTAAAAGGCGAAAAGCGATACATTACAGTTATTGTATATTTAACTTGCGCCATAAGATCTTTATATTTATGTAATAAATTATATAAATATTATGTCATACAGCACAAGTTTTACAGCACGTGTTAATATTATCACAATACCAAAGAATATAGAAGTGTGGAGAATAGCCTTAAGAACATTTTCCATACAAATATTTGAGGAAGTATACAATGCCATGTCCTATAGCAACCGATGTGACAATACTTGAAACAACCCAATGAGGGAATCCACTGTTTTCTAAAGTAATTTTTTTCTATATAACTTACTATTTAACTAAACAAAAAAATATATTTAATATTTTTTTATAAGTTATTGATGAAGATACGATTTTTTAAAAGTTGCACATTTCAAATACCGCGCTAAATACCACTATGTACTAACTGCGTCATTTTTGCAGGAGTTACGTCATAAAAAACGGGTTGTTTAAGGCCATGGTATTTCTCCAGCCAGTTACAAAACTGTCAAAAATCTATGCAAACTGACGCGGGAAGCACAGATAAAATATACCGTCGACTCAACTGTCATATACTGTTAACAGCTGTTCTAGGGAGACTGAATGGCGGCCATCTTTTTTGCAATAGAAGCTTGTATGTAGATTGTATTCCATATTAAAATGCCATGGAACGCGGCTACGGGGGTTTAAAAACGGAAACCGGAAACACTACACTTAGATACAAGGAGTGACGTCATTGTTTAAGATTTTGAAATGAATGCTATTTTCAACATTTTTTATTAATTTTTGCGTGCGTTTTTGGGATAATTCATCCCACTTCAAAATTTTTAAATATTCGCGTCTACACGAAAAGCATTTTTAAAATTCAATTCCGGGTAGCAGTGGATTTCCTCATTAGAGCACTTGAAATAGAGCTCTGATTGGTTGGGGATCTACCAGCTTCTGGTAAAAGTGGTCACAAGCACCATAATATACTTGGCCATATCTCCCTATATAATAGATTTTTTTTAAATCTTGCACGATACATTAACATATAACGTAAAAATAATCACAGATAAATAACAATGTTTTTTTATTAACTTTACAATATCAAAAATAAATTTACTTTTGAAAGTAAATTGATTTCTCAAATGAAAAATAAATTAAACAATCGAGTATGTATGTACGTATTAAATTGAAACATATGAAAAATATTTATGCATAGGTATTCATATTATAAAATAAAGTAATTAGAATAAGGTAGGTGGTTTAGCATAAGTTTATATTGTACAATATATATTGTGGGTATGTATTATTATTAAATTATGATAAAAAAATAAAATGTAATAATATAAGGGTACAGATATGCTATGAAGTATGATTATTTCTTTTCATTTTACTCACAGTAAATAGAACATGCTGGTGTGGTGATCATTTTGCAATTATTACGTAAATATGGAATTACATTTAAAATTTTGAAATTAAAGCTTTTGCAATAAAAAAATTCTAGCATATATGACCAGACTCGAAAATCATAAGAGGGTCGGGCAGTGCCCGTATGGACGCATTTAGATATTAGTTTAATAATACTACTAAACTAATTTCTTACTCACAAATTTTCACAATTTTAAATAAAATAATGTTTTGACCATTCTGTGGCTTATAATGATGCGAAAATGTTGTACATCAGTTTAAACAGTTACAAACGGTTTAAAAAATGTAATTCCTTATTTACTGTGTTCGTTTTGTTATTTTGAGTTAGTTTTATGCAGGTAACAAATGAGAGGAAATCATACAAACAACTATCGATAAAAATTGTTAGTTTTAAAAATATTAATAGATCTAAAAATCAAATAAGTAATTCTATTTTCTCAATATTTCCATTACCGATTCTTCGGATTTATTCATAGTCGATTACTTAAATATTGATTATATTGAAGCAGTTCTTCACTAGATAATTTGATGGGACTCCGCTGCGATTGATTATATTTTAGTGGAGGGATTATAATGTTTTTAAGAAATGTGGCATGCAGACGATACCTTATTACGGCGCGGGGGCGGTACCGGAGGGGTGGACACACCTTTCGGGGGAAGGGGTGGACGGATGTTTTCTTGACCAACGTTTCCAAAACTCTAAGAAAAATAAGAAAAGCTAATAAAAAAAAAATAATGCTTAAGTCATGGAATCCTCAGTATATTACTTATATTGACAGACTGGAGAGGGTTCAAAATAAGTTCTTGAAACACTTAAATTTTAGATGTTCACTTTCATTTCCCAGCTACGACTTATCTGCACGTCATCACAATCTTATGAAACTTGAAAATAGGAGGACTGTAATAGACATGACATTCGTATATAAAATTTATTATTTTTACTATCGTTACAAATGTTACTATTTTAATGTACTGTTTGTTTCCTAAATAAATGAAAAAAAATAAAAAAATAAAAGGCATTTGGGTATTGAAAAAAAGTTTACTTTGTAAAAAAAATGCTGTAGGTACGTAAATGATATTCAGGAATGCTGTTAATTAAATATTCGCCCGTTTGTGGTGCCCAGTGGTAACATTTCAGTCTTTAAATAAAAACATTTGAACCTCCACCTCGACTTGATTCCTATTTAAAAACACAAGATTTTTTGGCTTCATTGAAAAAAGTATTTACAAATTAATATATCTTAAGATTTTAGTGATTTCTTTAACTTTGGGGCAGAAATCTTTAAAAAAATCTGTGTCTTCCGTCATAGTTTACCTTTCTAACGTGAGTTTGTCTCTTGGGATGGCGATGGTACATGTCATCACACGAAGTACAGAACACCTGGCCGTTGCAGTTCAGGCAGCGGACTCCAGGGTCAGAGGACCCACACAAGTCACAATGTCTCCCATCATGCTTCTTTGCGTTATTGCCTAGAATGAAAAAAAAAATTCTTGGTAAATTCACCCGTTTTTTTATTTCATTATAAAACCAATACAAACCCCGCTATTCAATGTGAATAACAGTACATTCCTGGCCATATTCATGCGAATGGTTTTCTTTTGAAAAAAAATTAATAACGTTTTTGCATATTTCTGTGTTGCAAATTTCCACATTGCTTTTGCGACAAAGAAAAACATTAAGAAAAATATGCAAAGGTCATTGGGCATATTTGACCCGGTTTGTGAGTAGTCGCGGACATAAACCAAACTAATTTTTGAATTGAAGAATTAAATCCCACTTTTCATTCCGTATTTTTAATATAGGAACACGACGAAAAATAAATAAAACCATAAAAAAAATACTATGCAAGCAGACCTATGACAGCTTTAGATCAGCAACGTCCACAGTCGCATCGCGTCGTCTGCCCAAAAAAAAACAGATATAAAAACCACATTAAACCCGAGCTATTTATCTTATACATTTTGCAATATTTAGTTCGTGTACGCCGTGGATTATGCTCCTATACTAATTTGCCCGTTGACCTTTGATTGCCAGATTCTTAAAAACCTAAAAAGCCAAAAAGTTTATTTTACCGTATTTTCAACGGTAAAGATATTTATAAAATATTATTTTTAAGTTAAGGTAAAGGTGTTTTATTTTCATGGTTCTTAAAACAATTTATTCCCGTATACAATCATCACCCCCTCTACATTACTCTAAAATTCAGGGGGTGGTGATAATATATTTTTTTTTTTTTAGTTTGTTGATGAAATTTTCAGTGAATACAGAAAAAAAATCACAAATCGATAGGTGCACGTGAATAATTAATAAGCTATATACCTCTACGAGTGACGATTTAATTGGTTTACACATGCGATCGTTGACGTCATCGCAACGTTTCATACAAAACCTTTACAAAACTCTAAATTTAAATTAGTATTATGGGTCACTTATTAATTATCCCATTTACAAGCGAATTGCACCCATGGTTTTGGTTTTTTGGTTTTTTTTGCATTCACAGAAAAAATTGCAACAAGACTTGTTTTTCTGTTATTTTAATATTTATTATTGAAGAAAACACTACAATATGATAATATGAAATGATGAATGTTGAAGATATACCTGGTCCAGGGTTGAGGGTGGCGTTCATATACTGCTGAGAGGGGAACTCGATCACCTCGTAGTCCGGTTCCGGGGTGCTGGCGGGGGGCGGGGGCTTGCGGGCCGAGCCGGGGGGTCGCGGGGGGCGGCGGCGGTGGGGGGCCAGCTCTGCCGGACTCCGAGTTTCTCTGCAATCAGCAATCGGTAAAGTTTTTTGGGGTTCTGAGCTCAGAGCGAAGTTGATATTTGTGGAAACATGCTCCCCTTTCCTCAATGCCGTTATTCCTTTGATTTATTCCGTCTGATTTTATTAGTACGATGTACAATGGATGTTATTTCAAAATACCGATTGTAATTTTTTTAATTTTTTATTTATTTAACCACCTCGACTGGCAAGGAGGCCCAATCACAGAGGGGTGCGTCACAAACACCCAGGCTTGAGAAAAATCACTTTTGATTTTTGTGTTCTCACCGGGAATCGAACCCGGAGCCTCCGTGAGTCCAGCGTCTTAGCCATTATGCTATGGAGACCGACAATATTTTATACATTTTTCTCTCTCAGTCTATTTTTATTTATGGTGCAAGAGCACGTCGATGCACACAAAGATATATCGAAAATGTGGGCTGCATAGCATTCTGTTGATAGGATTCCATGACAGCTCCTAAATTGTAATATATTATGATTTTATTACTATTTTAAAATGGTGATGGAGTATGAAGAAACAATCTTACTATCCACTGTGGCATCATCCTGGGCATCCTGAAGCGACCATTAGCTCCGATATCTGAAGCCAGCGGCCGTTGTTGCTCTCGGGGCTTCTAGAAAATTACTATACAAAATACGTTCCTTGGTCTAAAAAATGTGAAAAAAAAATTCTACTCTAGTGCAATATTTCAGGAAGAAAATCGAAAACGACCCTAGGTCAATCACGCTGACAGCGGATCCTTTTAAATTTGTCTACTAATTCGTACTCAGGGCCACATAATATAAATATATATTTCCAAACGTCTGGAAAATTATCAAGATAACAGTCTGGATCTGCGATTTATTGTCAAACGTCAAGGGAGTTAGAGAAAGCGACCGAGATTAAAAATAATGGGCGATGAGAAGTTACATTCATGTTTTTTTTTTAACCTGACAAAAATAGATGTTTAGTAGTTTAATTATAAAGCAAGGACCCATAAAACAGTTTTTTGATTGCGATTTAAATTTAAAATACACTTTATTTATATTCTTCTGCGCACTTTACACGGGACCTCAAACGGTACAGTTTCTTGTTCAGAAAACTGTACAGTCAGTTTTGTTATTTCACGGGACAGTTTGCAAACTGTATAGTTTCCTGTCCCATATAAAGTGTGCATTTCACTAACAAAATGAACACAATAATACAGGGTGTATTGTTTATTTTTTACAAAACTCGATGTACAAGCGGGAAACCAGTTAATCTACATAATATTTGGAGTCGATTTTGTAGAATATTTTTTTTAACTCTTAGTTTTAGAGAAAAATGAGTATAAAGATGATTTTTTTTTCGATAATTTTTTTGCAATTCTTATCAAATATCATGTATTTAGTCAAATTGATACAATCCAAAAAGGAAACAAAATAAAAAAACGTGGTTTGATAATAATTTGCGCAATTTTTTTCTAAATCTGCCTGACTTAAATTTTGTGAGAAGAAACAAAATCGTCTCTATATACGATGTAGATTCACCAGTTTTCGGGTTGTACTACGAGTTTTGTTACAAACCTGTATAAATGTATAGGTACTTCACAACATTTAGCATTGTTGCTTGCTCTTTAAATACCTACGCGTAAAATTTTATTCTCGTTGAAACGAAGTTGAAACTAGTGATTTCAATTTATGGCGGCCCTGACAGCTAATGTTTTTTATGTAAAAGTTTACGTGTATATAGACATAGACATATTGAATGCTTTTAAAAACGTAATAATCGAATAGTAAATTTACACATTATGAACAATTTCCTGTGTGTAAACACACGAGCGCGTTTCAAAAATATACATATTTTGCGTGTCTTTTGACAGACTGTTTTCGATACCATATAAAGTTATTCATTGTTCACTGGATCTGAGCTTTAATTATCTTGTAGATATGCTGTTTGTCCGCCTCGTGGTGTAGTGGTTAGCACGTTAGGCTACCATGCATGAAGTCGCGACGCGGGTTCGACTCCCGTACAACCGGGGTCCCGGGGTCAACATGAAAGATTTATTTTCATATTAATATTTTACGTGCGATACCTCGGATTGGCACTGAAGCGTAAGACTGATCATCTTACCTTAATGTAATAAAATAATGACCAATTACACTGCACTTAATGTTCCGATGCAATGCCCTATCCATCATTAGCTGCTGATAAGGGAAAGTAGTGAACAATATATTATGTATTCAGAAAATAAATATGTCATCCACATTCGCATTACTGTCATTTCTTTTCTTTTTTTTTTCTTTCTCATTCGACATATCACAGGTATAATAATATATCCCGTTACCCCAGAATCACTCAAAGTTCACAGGAAACACCAAGACTAAATAAGTCATTCCAACGACATCTATCTTCAACTACCACTACTTTCTCATATCCGCACCCAAATGGTGTATAGGGCACTGGATTGGTACACCAAGTGCAGTGTATCTTGATCATTTTATCTTCAACATTTTTTTAAATGATTTTTTAATTTTAAAATTGGTTTGAAACATTTTATAATATTTTTGCCAAAATATGTTTGTTAAAATAATCGGCACGTGTGCATGATAAGATGTATAAATGTAGAGGGAAGTGTGCCAGGACAGCGTGGTATGGCGTTCTATCCTCTCTGCCTTGGCTCGAAATGGCGTGATGGTTAGATAGTTAGTTATATTTATTGAAGTAGTATAATTATACGTATAATATTTTAGTTTGATGTCCTGAATAATTTAATAATTTAGTTTCTGGGGTACGAGGATTGAGTGTTCATCAGCGATGTGCGATGTATGTAGGTACGTTAGTAATACTGTTTGGTGGATATTAAGTATTTCTAATATTACGAAGTTTACATTGGTTAAACGAGTGATAGATAAAGATGAAGAACAGTAAGTTGGTGTATTTACAGCTGTGTATTTACTGTGGAGCACTCCAGCTCGCTCTCAAAAAATGCAAGCAAGCACACTGACTCACGGGCGGGCGCGGGCGGTCTGACTTGCTGACTTCCCTGCCGCTGCCGGGTAAGCTGGTCAACGCCTTGTCAACGATCAATTACTAATATAAGATGATAGAGAAACCTTCATATTTATCTTCTAAGATATTACCAGTTTCTTGAGAAAACAAGATGTTAAAGGGGCTTCAAATTACTTTATAAATTAATCTACCGGAACCAGCCGATGCAATTGATGGTATTTACTAGGTAGGTGTGTAGGGTTCGATTCGCGTAGGGAGTCAACATGAAATATTTATTCACATGTGATTTTCATATTAATATTTCATGTGTGATGCCTTGGGCTGGTACTGAAGCGGAAGACTGTACATTTTATCTTCTGTGTAATATAGATAGCAATGTAATAAAATGATCGAGATACACTGCACTTGGTGTACTAATGTAGTGCCCTATGCACCATTGGTGCGGATAAGGTATAATAGTAGTAGGTGTGCTTAGCTTCGATCGATTTATTCTCAAAAGCACTAATGTGGCTATACGGGGCAATGTGTTAGGCGCATTGTAATCTTCGGTCCCTAATTTATGGTAAACACGTGATACTATGGAATTTTCCCTGAGTTTATTATGTCGTTTGCAGGTAAACATCGAAATTTTAGTTTCCTCAATAAATTGACGATCGAAGATTATGATTGCGTCTGCAGATTGCCTCGTGTAAACGCAGTGTTAAGCTCGTTTCAAGGCTCGTTTACTAATAACTGAAGGGGCAATTAACATCCAATCGATTGCCAATGTATAGAGTAGGCAATGATTTTTCTCCTGATGCTAATTTAACCGAATATATTAAAATTTGGAGATAACCACATTAAATTTGTAGGTACGTACATATTTAACTGATACCGTTTTATATGAATTTAGTATTAGTAATTTGAATAACTAGCTATTCATACAAAATTATACTATGTGAACGAGATATTCGCACTGCGTTTTCGTTTCAATTTCTAAGTAATTTTAAAGTTATAGACAGTTTAATGCTGTTGAAACTCTTATCATTCTATTTGAATAACCTTTGTACGAAAGAAAATTGACGATTTTCAAACTAATGGCGGTGTGGTGCCGACTGTCGTTATGGCGGACTCAAAAACTCTCTACCCGCCCAACCTGACTTCATTAAACTTCCGAAAATATGGCCGGTTACCAGCTGTCAGCTCGCAAAAAGTGGCCCGCCATCCAGACCTCGCGTTTCCTTACAATACGCGATGGTCGAGAATCTTCCTAAATGAAGAAATAATTGTCTAACAGCGTCGTAGTCGGGTCAAGCTGATGTTAAATCTGATTATTTTATTACTTTCCTAAAGCGTGCATCAAAGAGTAATCGAATTAAAAGTTGAAAAACGTGTTTGTAGGGTATTAGGAAACAAAAATGCACCGACAAATAATGTTGTTAATGGGTAGTGGAATAAAGCTTTTGGATACTTCTTATCATGAAAATAAAAATAAAAAACTTTATAAAATATTACGTGGTAAGTAATGAACTGAATTATTTACTATTAAATCGTATGTTTTTACATTTTCAAACACATCATTTTCATATTCAAGTGTTAATAAAAAATTATATTGTTTATACGAGAACATAATATATTAAGATATGGGTCGACGATGGTATGATTTACGATCTAAGGGTCGTTTATTTATAGTGTAAAAAAATTATCCCATGCATTTTTCTGAGTTTACCTAATATCGATTTTACTCGTTTGTAAACTTGTAACTAGCTTAACAATCACGCCATTTCCCGGAAGGGTAGGCAGAGAGGATAGCACGCCACACCACTCTGTCCTAGCACACTTTCCTCGCTTCCTCCACATTCATACATCTCATGCACGCACGTCGATTATTCGACTTTTCACATGACCACTTTCAAGCATTTGTTCCAATACTTGAAAGTTAACAGATTATGTTTTTCTGTAAACTTGTAAAATTAGATAAACTTTGGAAGAATCATGGTTTCATGTGTGGATATGCTCTATAACTTGGCGACCATTTTACCGATTGCGCATTCATGTTACCTCAATGTAAAAGTAATGTAATTTAAATAAATTTAATTATCACAATAATTATACAAAATAATCATAACGCTATACCTCACCAATAAAAAAAACAAGCTCTTGTGCTTGGTGAGGGAGGTTACGCTAAAAAATACATAATATAAGTAGTAATCATAGTAAGGTAAATATAGGTAGTATAAGGTATAATAGTAAGTAGTAAATATAAGTAGTACAACAAGGTAAAATATAAGTAGTAATCATAGTACCTAAGGTAAATTAAAAAATAAATCTAGGTACTAGATATGCAAAATAAACAATTAAGTAAGCAAAAGATAGTGATTATAGTTGTTTGAAATAAATGTGTTTTTTTAGTTTAAATTTAAATTTCTTAAAGACATTAATAATTTTAGTTCATCGGGCAATTCATTATAAGTGTTCATATAAGTGTTCATCGACCATGTATCGACGTAAATTCATAGAAAACCGCATCGACATGTCGATATATTGGTGATCTGTGGCATGTGTTTAGTTATGTAAGATAATCCCACCGTTTGTTCTCGGAATATCGGAATTTAACCCACATCTCTCGCAATAACAACTATTACTTATACCTACCCTATATCCTATGTATAGAAACAGTAATCGCCGAGTAAGTAACCAAGCTGCTAGTTAAATTGAAATATCGGTCAGAACAAATATAAGTTACTATGTCAATAATATTTGTGAAACTCTAACACTTTGTGAATAGATATGTTTATCCTTTCCAGAGCTTTTTCTATGTCAAGATATCAATAAAAAACTGTTTTATTGGCATATTACAGTAAGAGTATTGAGAATAGATACTTGAAGTCAATGTACTTAATCAGATTTTAAATAAATAAATAAACATTATTTTATATGTGAGTCGTACTGTCTTGTGTCTTTTAAGCAAAATAATCATTGTGCCAATATTTATGCGTGAATTTGAGAAAACGTAAAAAAAATACATTGAATTGTCACACAACAGTAACATAATATATGAACTAGTATCGGAATTAAAAAAAATGTTACATTTTCGTTCAAAATTCACAGAAATGTTAGATGTTAGTTTTTCCCATTATTATGACCATTAACACTATTATGCAGCATTGACATTATGTAGATTTTTGTATACTTGCCTGATAAAATATCCCGGTAAAAGCAAATATTTATTTTAATTATAAAAATAAAAATGTCTAATAAAAACTCTTAACAGGGCTGCCTCTTGAAAAATACCTAATAATGTAACCATATAGTTAAAATATTATTTTACCTCTTTATTAATATATAAATAAAGGGATTTACTAAAAATACTTAACATCACCATCAATACATGTCATAGTAACGTTTAATATTGGAACATGTAGCATTTATTATACAAAATCCAAAAATTGGCCTGTGTGGATAATCGCTAATAAGCGGAAATGGTGATGTTATAATACGTGTAGGTAGTGACCGCTTAACCTATCTAATGACCGGTCATTATGCCTGTAAGTGCTTGAATATCCAAGTGTAAGTTCCTGAGCTTGGAAAAAGTTTCTTCACCTCTGTTGAGATTTTTTATTATTTTTCATTAATATAGTAAAACTAGTAAAAAGCTCAGGATTGCGATGCCGATGCCATAATATATATATTTTTTTAATAATTCATGCTATCACCAAAGTTTGAACTATCATATCTCGGTTATTAAACGGATCGATTAAACCAATGGTTTTGTATTTTTTTGTTTTATTCTATTGGCCTTGGAAAAAATCAAGCAATAGATCCATTAATCCACTCCTTATGTTATGACAGCGCTATTAGATATGTTTAGAAATGTCAGTTTTTCTTTAAATTTTTCGATTTGTGTAGTTTGGCTAGGTCTAACTTGGAAATGGAGGATGCACCGGAAATAATTCCTTAGAACTTTCTCTTTATGTGAGTAGAGTAAAGAATAATATTTAGAATTATGATTAAATAAAACGATGTTATGTGTTTATTCTATAGAAAATAGAATTTTCCTACACTACCTGTAAAAATTTAATTTCCCATACTTAAGAAATCTAGACACAAGGGTAACATAAATATTGATACATGGAAGTAATAGAAAAAATTGAAAAAACACATCTTGGGACAGTGGTGATGGTAAAATACCAAGAAGGTTTACAAAAAAATTGATAATTAATTGCTTGCTAAGTGGTGGCAGTTGATGTACTGGGTACTGGGGCTTGAGGGGAGGTAAGGGTAGGGGGGTCTTGAGAGGGGTAGGGGTCCAAGGAAGTAATTTGAGAATTGCGTTTTAAAGGGAACATAGTTAGAAGTGGAGATTGATATATGAAATGTTTGATTATTAATTAAGTTATTATTAGAATTCAGTTTTTTTTTGTATTTCAATGACTTCAAGGTAATTCATATTTGCTCCTTTATGGTTTATTTAATTTTTCTGTATCATTATGAAGTCTTACAAAGTGAATGCCGAATCAATCAACAAAATAATAATATTCAGGTTTTGTTTGGTACGGAGTATAATTTTATGGTAGATGTAGATGACATCCCTGACGAGAGAGAGGCGTCCAGCGCTCCGTCCTATATCTGGACTGCGGGACTTGACACCATGCCAACAATACTATATTTTATTTTTATTTCCACACATACGGTAAGAATGTGTCGGGATTTTAGAAGCGATTATTGCAGACTAGACCGACTATCGTAAATAATTCGGGAAAGAATATTATACACCCAAGGTCGGAGAAACAATGTAAGTAGGTAACTAGATCTAATAGGAACTGAAAAGTTCAATTTCACGAAGGAGCATCATTTGCGACGTTACTCGTGCATCAAAAAAATTTTTTTGGAGTTTACTCAGTAAGAATCGATTTCATTTAAAGCCCCCGGTACGTAAATTTGACAAGTAGTGAAATCGAACGATACCTACCATCGTAACATCGTTAGCAAAAAAGAATTTACTAAGGGATGCGGTTAACGGATGGGACCGCAGGAAACCAGAAATACTTTTTAAAATCGATTTCATTTGAAGCCCCCGGAACAATTTTATTTTATATTAGTGATTTAGAATTTTACGTTTATTTTTAAATCCATAATATCATTTTCAGGGGCATTTAGGGTTTCTGATTTAGAATTTTTCGTTTATTTTAAAATCCAAGATTGTGGATGAAAAACAATTCGGTCCTCTCGTCCTCGGTCAAAATTACAAAAAGGAGTTTCTAAAAACTTTAAATTTTAAAGTATTAGAATTTGATTTTCACCAATCAATTTAACTACTCTATCACCACCATTCACAACTAGAATAATGTACAGCTTTGTGTACCATTGTTTGGTTTACTTATTGTGTTCAACTACTTTTCAGAAAATAGAGTATTAGGTATATGCGTGGGTGGGTAGAAGTAAATTGACTCATGAATTTGTATTATATCGTCGATATTCGCCATTGAGCCGGTCTTTATTTTTAGAAAAGTATTTTTCAGCTTTATACTTTCAGTTATCGAAGAATCTAACCGGAAGTACGCAGATTAATATTTTATGGGTCCAATAATACCTGATATACAAAAATACATACCTACATTTTAAATGAAGAAATTTAATTAGAAATTTCAGTGTATTCAAAGGATTTACTAGGGAACAATTTTCTAGGGAATACCGATTATTGAAAAAAGTATGGGAATGTATTAATCATTAATGTATGAATAAAAAACTAAAAATACATTCTATGAAAAAAAAAAAATTACCGGAAAAGCATATTATTCTTTTTTGTCATTTTATTTTCATTTTTCTGGATAACTAAATGTGGCAGCAAAATAAAAATAATTGCAATTAAAGGGCACATCGAATTCTAGGAATTTACAAACTACTTTTTATTAAATAAATACATTTTAAGGTTTTACTTTTCGTTTTTTTTTATCCCCATTTTGTGATGCGTCGCAAACTTGGTCCCATGGTAATAATATAGGGCAAAAACTTTATTATTTTCTAGCATCAGTACTCCTCCTAAAACCGTAGGTATATTTTTTTTTAAAACTATTTTGCGAGCGTTCTCTTTCTTATTTTTAAATTAATTTCTTTCGAGAGTTTATTTATTAATGAATTAATTAGGTATATTAAAAATTCATACATAGGTTTAAACGTGTTACGTGATTGAAAATAATTTCTCATAACTTAAATTCTGGTCTTTTATCTGATAGACTTTATATACCTTGAAGGTTGGCCATGACTAGAATATCCATCAGTATTGACTAATCTATATTTATACTATTACATTTTAGTTTGATTTAACACCACTAATACGATTCTTCATAAATAATGTATCAGTAAGTTAAGATGGTGGTTTATCCTCAATTTTTTTTTAAACTTACACCTTTCTTTGTCTACTAAAATTCCCAGAATTATTTATATATTACGAAAACATGTTTTTTATATCGATTTATTAAATTGACAGGATACATAACGAGCTTTTAAATATAAATTTTAGGAAGAAAAATCCTCATTCATTATCCTCCATTTAGTGGTGAAATCGAAATACATAGAAATAATTAACGTTTTCAGCCTCGTACAAAACGAAGGATGAGAACGAGTTTCTCTTTCCAAAAATCATGCTAAACCCTCAGTCAGTGTGGCTACATAATCGTGGGCTATCTTTTTATCGCGCTACAGATCCTGCATGTCGATCATCGCAGTTCTATTATGAATACTTGACTTATAAATACCGGCGCCATGTTCAGCAGATATCTCATTAGATGTGTTATGGGATGTGCCGGACCATTGGGTGCTCTCCATTACTGGCTAGGGGCCAATATTTCCCAACAATAAGTCCTGCACTGAGCATGCTGAAAATCAGATCCCATTCAGAAAACTGATTTTTTTTCCCCAAAGTATTTAAGTTTACTTTTTAATACAATGAAGTATGATTTCAAAATCAAATAATTTAATTTTTAAGCAAAAAAGGATTTCAAAATTTTAAAGGTTTAATGTTATCTATTTTTCCATATATGAAAACTATTCAGAGTTAAAGCTAAATTTACATTTTATTTATACTAATGTGATAAAAGGTACTTATAGTTTTTATATTTTTTGTCAATGTCTAGTTCATAATTGGTTTAAGTACCTATAAATATGAACATCATCATACAGTTGAAAGAATGGTCCTGAAATTCGAGGCAAAAAACACTGAATATATCTGAAAATGACTTTCTGAAAGAATTATGAAAAATAATGAAATATACTGAAATCAGGTGTGAATTTTTTATTATTTTAGATAATAAACATATAGTACTTTAGGTAATATAATATATAGTACATAATATTAGGTACCTATAAACATGATAATGTATAGGCTAATATTATAAGTTATTTCTAGATAACATAAAATAGAATAATATCATGATTCTATTATTAGCAATTCATGCACATGCAATAAATCTAGACAAGAAAAATTAAATTTAAATTTGACATAATTATTTTATATTCATAGTGGTTCAAAGAATCGAAAATTAATTCATAGCTTATTAACTAAAACATGATTGGTAAAGCATTTAAGGCCATTTCAGCCAACTCATGCATAAAAAAATACAAGAAAGAATGAAATGTTACATAAAATTAGTATATCTATAAAGTTACCATCCACTATCACTAGCTGGACATGGGGACATTTCACTCTTCATTTTACCTGTTGAAAAAAAGCCATTTGAGATAGGTTAAACTACTGCTACTACTACTCTCCCTTATCTGCACGCAATGGTGCAGAGGGCACTGCATTCCTGCACCAAGTCCAGTGAATCTTGATAAATTGTTACACGAAGCCAAGATGATCAGTCTTACGCTTCAGTGCCAGTCCAAGGTATCACATTTGAATTATTGTTATGTTTAAATCACCTACTAATAAATATTTCATATTGACCCCCACTGGGAATCGAACCCGCGGTCTCAAGCGTGGCAGACCAACACGCTACTGCTACACCAAGAGGCGAGACATAATGAAATACAATAATTTTTTAGATATTATTGATATCTCAACAGAGACAGAGAAACTCTGGAAACAAATGTGGGTTATCTAGGCGTTTACAGGCGTTTTTTTTCTCAACAGATGTCACTAGAGAGAAAAACCAACTCAAATGTAAATACTTCTGTACAAACTCAACATATATAGAAGTTTCAAAAATTGGTCATATATGGTTGTTAGATGATAAGCCGAATGGGGGATGTTGTATTACATCAAGTGGCACTTAACCCAGCCAATGACAGGTCATAAGCCCTGTAAACGCCTAGATAACCCATATTCGTTTCCAGAGTTTCTCTGTCTCTGTTAAGATATCAATAATATATGATATCAGCCCAGCATGGGTATAATCCAGTATTTTGTATACGTTCAAAATGTTGTTAACAATAATTTTAAGTAATAGATTAAGCCAGACAAAATATTACTTGTATAAAATAACAAAGAAGAACATTTATCTTAAAATAATGGTGCTTTGATTAAACTTTTGCTACACACACATACACATACAGATAGTACCTATGAATACTAATATATTGCACAATTAATTAGTTATTTGAACCTGTTTCAATATAGTCTAACGGCTCAAACAGTTCCAAATTCCTGCAGTCATAGTCAGTAGCGTAGGATGGAGGACCGTGGGGGTCCAGGAGGTGCTGGAGGTGCTGCGGGGACCCAAAGTGCGTTGGGGGTCTTACCAAACCACTACCTTCACCTGAGACAAGGAAATATTTTATTTTATTGTAGATCGAGTGAGGCAATCAGGCAACTCTGTTTTGTATGCAAGAATAAATTTTTTAAATTTTTACCTATTTGTTGAATGTCATTTAAAACAGGATCCTTGGAAGAATTGTTTCCCAAAGAGTGAAGAATGTTATTTGGCCTACTTAAGAGTTGCGGTTTATTTTTTTTGTATCTACGCATTTTATCTCCTTGATCGCCCATTTCTTCCATGCTGTAATCTAAAATAACTTTTATTTTATTTCTTCTCCAAAGTATTAATTTTTTAAAGCAAGTAGTTTTATACAATAGTAAATATACCACTTATAATAATTCTACTGCTGGATAAAACAAACAATATTTTTACCTGCTGAGTGATTCATCACATCAGAAAATAAATTATTTTCTGGCACTTCACTTGTGTCCTCCACCTTAATGTAATCAATTATTGAACCTGTAAAAAGAACATAAAAAATTTAAAAAATCTAAATATTTCAAGTAAATAGTATTATTTATTTCCAGAGTTAAAAACAACTTTTATCATCAGTGTAGGTGGTAGGTGGGTGCACAATAATATTGTGTTGACCGTCGGCAGATATATGAGAATCCAATATGGCAGCTAATGGAACCTGAAGATGAAGGAGGGGGCTGGTGGCATCCAAATATTCCTTCTGGATAAAAATTCATACTGTACATATATAAATGAAAACTTTAAAAATAATAAGATAGGAAAAATAAATACATATATTTTACTTGCATTATACAGTCCAAGGTAGCCAATTTAAAAACATAATCAGTGATTTCAATAACGCCATTGTTGGCGCTGTGTGTAAACAGGAAGAAATGTTAATATTTGAAATTCTAAATGGAAAATGGTTTTGCAATTTTTATAGCCATAAAGTGTATTTTATTTGACAATAAGAAGAATAAATAGTAATGCAATGGGCTTTAACATATGCAGCAACATGATAACTGAGTAATATTTTTTATGAAAGTATACAAAATCACACCATATAATTTTCACCATTCTCATTTGGTCCAAAAATTAATTTACCACCATTCATTAGATCTTGTGCTGTCACAGGTACCAGCATCTAAAAAGCAATATTTTTTAATAAGAATTTTGTTGAATGAGGCAATGTAATGAGTTGTGATCCTCACTCCAAAGGCATATAAAACCAGGTCAAAGTATTGAATGAAATATGGGCAAATTGTTTGAATATAATAAACTTTTAAATCAATTACTCACTTGTTTTCCCTCAGGTACATTAGAAGTAAATATCTTCACAAGAACAGGACGACTACCGTTGTGTTTTAACAGAGCAAAAGGAACTTGTCCGTTCTTGAGAATTTCTTCCATTTCAGTTGTTTTTATTGGGTCCACAATAATACCATTACTGTACATCAAATAAATTAATAAAAGTACTTCAGTTTAACACATGTATATACAAATGACATAATAGCACACAATTGTTTTCATAAGATGTGTTGTATAAAACTAATTACAGCAGTTCTAAATGTTAAAAAAGAGTAGAGTTAAGTGAGAAAGATTTATAATCAAGAAATCTAAAAAAATTGACTGCCAAGTTTAAAGTAAACTTTTTGAAATACATAATATTGTGGACTTACAGCGAAAAATATGTGTTAAAATTGAGTATTGCATTTAATTCAACTGTTAGTAAAAAGGGTAATTCAGTTTTTTTACATTATTTTAATTAAGTTACTCTTTTTGCATATATTTTAACTTCAAAATGCATTTTAACTTCAAAATGTAAGCCCAGAATGTAAATAAATAAATATATATATGAAGGAATATTAGGTCACAAGTAATAATTGCTGTGAGAAGCTAGTTAAATGTATAAAAAGTTACCAACCATAAACAATATAAAAAGTAAATACTGTAAGTTACTAACGAATTCACATCCACGGAGAATGGAATATCAACAGGAGGAGTGGTGGGAACAATGGGTTGAGGGAATCCTATTGGAGGTATTGTTTTAGTTATGGCTTTCTCATTACCCGGGTGTACCTTATGATAGCAAAAAAAGGCATGCATTATTGTATAATATATAAATGACTGCTACTAAATAACATTAATATGGTTTGTTTTGTTATTTGGAACATACCTTTTTCATGTGACAAGTAAGATTAGATTGTTGGTTGAATCCTTTGCTACAGAGGCTACATCGGTAAGGCCTCTCATTGGTATGACTGAACAAATGGTTTCGAAGATTGCCTGAATAAAATATAAATAATCATTTCAAAGTTATCAATAAATTAACAAATATTGCCTACTTGTGTGGATTGATAATATTTAATACAAAACTTAAAACAATCAAATTGTAAAATATATGTTAAAAGTTAACAGTATAATTGAAATCAATAAAAATAAATTTATTATGAAATATACATAATGATTTATATGGCATGCAAATTACTGATTGAGTAAATACCTTTCTGATGAAAACCCTTGCAACAAATGTGACATTTGTACGGTTTTTCATCCAAATGAGTCTTGCGGTGAGATATTAATGTAGATATTCTATTAAAGTTTTTACCGCATATCTGCAAGCATAAACAGAAAACAGAGTAATAAAAAAAAGAAATTCACATTTGCAAAAAGTTGTACTTGATGCAATTCACTACCATCAATGTTCCCATTCTATTCCTAACATCCATAAATAATATTATAATTGCTTATTATAAATTAACGATTGACGATTGTCCATAGAATGCTATTGTACTTTCAATTTTTTAGTGAGCCCACACACATATCTAGATAAAAAGATGACTGACAGATTCATATCTCACTCAATAATGTTTTTACACACCACACTGAGAGAGTGAAATTTAAATAATGAATTATGGTTTTTCCATTTCACAAAAAAAGTTATTTTAAAAACCATTATTCCTCATTTTGTTTCTTTGTTTGTATATAATTTTTATCAGTAAAAAATACTTTAATACAGCTAATATAATACATTATGTAGAATAGGGAACCAAAATCTCCATTTACAACCAGGTTCTGAGACTTAATTATTGAATTACTGAATAATTATTAACTTAATTAAAAACAGTCAGAACAGAAATTTGATTGCTAGTACCATGCAAGAGTGAGGCCTGGCCAGAGAGTGAATGGTGCGGTGCTGGCTGAGTGTGGACAGCTGGCGGAAGGACTTGCCGCAGACCAGGCAGTGGTAGTTTCGCTCATCTGTGTGTCCGGGAAGGTGGCGCCTCAGCATATACTGATGCTGAAACTCTCGTCCACCTGGAAATATAAGTAATGTTTCAAGTTCCATATTATGTTAAAAAAGCAAGAAAACAAACTGTTTTAATTTTTTTTTTTTTATCTGCTCATTTTTATCATTTTTATAATGAATAAAATTTTTAAAATTATGACTATATTATGTAACAATATTAGCAGGACTACTCTACTCATTCTTTAAATTGGTGTTTGGAAGCTAATAGCTCCTTTGTCAGCTTCTCACATACTCGCCAAAATAATAGTTTTCTCCTACAAACTTTATTTCTCATCTTTTTTATAAACAATGTTATTACCCATATAATAACTTAAGAAAATATTAAATAAATCATGTTCTAATGTTAAACTTCACCAATTTACTTGCTGTAATTTTGAATCAATTTTTTAAAAAACAAAACAAAATCGTATTATACTAATATCAATAGTGACATTATTGGGCCTCCTGGCCTGTTGTGGCAGTTAAAAAAGGATTAATTTAATCTTTTTACGGAAAAACTTGTTTGATGAATTTATTAAGACAGGTCATACAATTGATTTGAAGTTTCCATTATGACCACCAAATATTCTCAAGTCAATTGACAGCAATACAAAAATTGACCTTCCATTTGATTTTTAAAAATGAATTGCTTACAGATACTGCACTCCCATAGTTTCACAGTCACTCCACGATGTTTCACTAATTTCACAAAGTGTTGGTTAGATCTTGGGTCTGATTTATCTACTTTGGCGTTTAGAATAATACTGGAATGGTTGTGATTCTGTGACTCCTAAAATTGGGATACGAAACAAAAAATATTTCTGACATAATTTTCACTTGCCGCTGATTTCAAATAAGGAAAATTAAAAATATTACAATGTTTTAAATTTATCTTGAAGAGTCAATGATTTTTATTGAAGTCAATATTGAAGTACATAATTTTAAAATTCAATTGAATCTAGAATTTTTATATTATATTTGGAAATTCAATACATATTATTGATTGAGAAAAAAATTTTTTTAAATATTTTTTTCCATAGTACCTTTTGTTTTCTAACTCCTTCAACTGTTGACACAATTTCTTTGTTAAAACTAGAATCTGTTTTAAAAACTCCATCCATTGTTTTAAAACAAAATTGTTGAGAATTTTCACAAGCTTATATTTTTTTACTAACTTTCTGTAAAAAAATGAATGCTCTGAGCTTTTCGAATACAGAATTTACTATGACATTATTTTTGAATTTTGTCTATTTTACACCCAGAGTTGCCATATTACTGCTACAAAAACAGGTAAGTAAATAAAATAAAACAAGATAAAATATAATTTCAACCAATATTCATTATTAATTGTCATAAATTTTGTTAGAACGGCTTAACATAAAAAGAATATTTTTGTGGAACTAATGATAGCAAATAAAGCAAATGTAATATAATTTAAAGTACCTAGTCAATAACGGAAACATTACATTTATTAACCACTTACGAATTTGATTTTGGTAACAAAGAGTGTCTATAAATAGTCAGATATTTTCTTACTTACCACTTTACCAGTCGGATTTTGATAACTAGGTATCAAAATAAAATAAAATAAAATAAATAAATCTTTGTATTATTACATCATCTCCATCAAACCAAAGAACAAACTGTATGAAAAGTTGAAGTAAGCCTGCCCGCACGGGGCTCGTGAGAAACATTTCAGACAAGTCAAAAGAAGATCCACCCGAATGAGATTCGGGCTCATCAGTGTGCTAACTTAACCCGCGCCCGAGTAACACTAACTTGAGCAAAACTGGCAAGCGGTTCATATTGAATGATCAAATATTTATATTCATAAAGATATATTGTAGTACATCCTATTTCGATTGACTTTGAAGAAAAATTAAATTGCGTTATGCAATCTTTTATATACTATTTTTTTAATATGCCTAGTTATAAACTTATAGAATTGGAATATTTATATCATTTTTAAATACATATGTAATTATGTAATTTGAGAATTCACATTTTTTGAAGAAAAGTTAAATTTCGTTATGCAATCTTCAGAGTTTACAAACAAATAAATAAAGCAGACAAAACCTAAAAAACTTAATAACAATTTATTATATGTATGCTTCTGTAAATTCGTTTGGACCTGCCAATAGTAGTAACTATTTAACATTCTGGCAGTTGAGTTTTTCTACATTCTAAAATGAAACAAAGATACCATTAATAACATAATTTATTATTTGTTCAATTCAGTTACATTTAAAAAAAAGTACAAAAACACTTCTTTGCATATTCATAAAAAAACTAAATATGATTTAAAAAAATAGCCTTATTTACAATAGGAAGATAACTTAAAAATAATAATTTTAGGCATTATATTTGTAAAGGGCAGTTTAAATAGTATGATCCTATAAATATTTTATATAATATAAAACCACCCTATCCAAAATTGTCTTTTCATTTTACTATGTTAATTATTATTAGTTTAACAACATTATACTTGCATAATGAATTAGTTTTGTAAACTTTCTAAACACAAATCAATAATGCTTTCAAGTCCTATGGCAACATTTCGTGCTGAGAATTGTCCGTTCACTACATCAGGAACATGCACAAAAAGTGTTCTGGAAGAGTCCCAACTCAGAGAACTGAAGTAAGTATATTCACATAGAAACCTGCAACAATAATTATCACATTATCAATTCAAATTTAAACTCTTTTAGGGTTGAACCGGGCAAAAAAAAAATTGGATAAAGTGATGGCAATTTGAAAACAGTGGTCCCAATACAGATGCAATTTTTTGGCTTCAGAAGTGATCATGATTTGCTGAGAATATCGATTTATGTTAATATCACGTTTTTCTATGGTGTCCACACTGATCTGCTTAGAATACCTTCAACGGCTCTTATAATATTGTTAATGGAATACGAAACTTGCCTTCCAGCGTCAGTCGAAGCACTGGCAGTCATAGGATTTCCTAATTTGTTGTATTTGTCGACAATATTTTTTATGTCAAATCCACAAGTGATGGGACTTTTCTGATTTAAATCAAAGATTAATTTGAAAAACTGAGAATAATATTAATTTATAAACATTTTATGTCATGCTAAGATAAATTGCAGTAAAAGTAAAAACTGTATCTAAAGGACCAATGTTGGCAGGGCTTCTGGTAATTTCAATACCACAGTCGCTTTAGGTAATGCTAAGCCAAGCATAATTTTGCTTTTACTTTAGACTGCAGTTTTTAAAAAGTATTTAAAAATACCAAAACCAAAATTATCACATTATTAATTTGGTTTAGAAGTTTAGAAGACAAAAATATATTAAAATATTAAGCAAAAAACTGTTACATAATATTTACCTTAGGTCGATACTTTTTCCATAATTCTGAAATTAATGTATCCACAACATTGTACACTACAGGTATTTCTTCAGTCACTATTTGAACATTGTACTTGTTCTCCAAATATTCCTTGGAAAGTTCCTGAACACTGACCCAACTGGAATTAACTAGATGACATCCAAATGGACCAAATCCAGTTACTAAAACCACAGGTCTACGATTAACATCTTCTGTGTCCTCAAGTATTTGTAATTTATTTTGGATTTGTTCCATTTTGCAGATTAATATGTGACTTCGCATATATTTATTGTGTGAATGTGTCAATCTTTTATTTTTCTTATTGTAGTAAAGGTACCGAGTACCTTGTGTATATGAAATAAATAAATAAATAAATTTAGAAAATGTCTAGATGCCACTGCTCCTAAACAATGTATGATGGGAATGCATTTTGAACAATATAATATTATCAGGAAATAAATATTAACATAATGATAAGCAGTGATAAGCGAGATACACACTAATCAGGTCATTATTTACTATCTAACAAAATACACATAATACTACTCTCCATAAATCACGCGACTTTTCAGACTAGCGGATTTCGCCAACAGATTAAAAATATATAAATATTAGGAATTATTTCAGATTTGGCATTTTTGACAGTTGACAGATGATTGAAAATTTCATAGATACTTAAGCAGCGTTCGAAGAAAACTATATTTATTTATTTCCATGATCAGTTCTTTCTTCTCTTCTCTCTAATCTCTTTTTAATGTATATAAATATCACTAGCTTATGTATTATGTATTTTATAAAGACAGTTTTGTTAATTTCCCTCATTATTTTACTAACGACCTAATTCTAAATAAATATGTAATAAAAACTTTTAGCACCGAGTAATGAGCATATTGCGTTTTAAAACGTACCTATACTATGTCGGTAAAATACTATTTGGCGCGCTTTATAAAATAATAACAAAAATACTATTGAAATGCCGATACAAAACTTGAAAATATTTAAAGCAATTATATGGTATTAAATAATTTTGTATTCGTCAGGCGCGCTATGCTTCTTTAGAAACCTTCGCTACTACTCTACTACTACTACTTTCCTTTATCCGCATCGAATGGTGCATAGGGGACTGCATTGATAGACCAAGTGAAGGGAATTTTGTGCAATGTATCACAAATGAAATATTTTAAGTTGAATGCAAGACTAGCCTGAATGCGAATTTCAGTGAAATGGAGTTGAGTGAGTTGACATATATGAGAAAGTAGGTAAGTGCGCTACAAAGTAGTTACTTGGATAAAAAAAATGGCCCATCTCAAATATAAAAAAAACGTCGAACTTTAGTTAAAAACATTATAATATCAGTTCCATACGGACGCGTGGTGGCCTATTGGTAGCGTCGCCGTCTCTGAGTCTAGGGATCCCCGGTTTGAATCCCCACTCCGCCACGACTATATTCCTATTTTGAAGCACAAACCGCTCAGGCTTTATTGAAAATAGTATTTACAAATTGAAATATATGAAAATATCATAAATTTCTTTTTTATTAAAAAATTAAAAATCATTTTTTGTATACATACATTGCTCCTGGGAAAATTGTATTTAGTTAACTTGCATTCAGGTGACGACAGAAAGAGAGATTTCAGTTCTTACGATAAAGAATATATAAAAATATTTCATTGATTGGGAGCTGCTTTCAAATAGTAAAAAATAACTGTGTAAGAAAGCAGGAACAAGCTGTGGTAGAGTAGGATTCGAACTGAGGCGAGGGAACTTAAAAAACAATTTTAATATTAGGTATACTTACATGGCATTATACGTCGAATAACAAAACTCGTAGTACAACCCGAAAACTGGTAAATCTACATCGTATTTGGAATCGAATGTGTAATATGACTTTTAAAGCTAAGCTTGAAAATTTTTTTTTTTTTCTTATAAAAGCTTTTATAAGCACCGCAGATTAAGTAAAATTTCACAAATTAATGTTCATTAAAATACCGTTTTTTATTTTGTTTTTATTTATTCGACTAAAATTTATCTAAAAAACTGCATACTCAATTTTCTCGAAAACTATGGGTCAAATTTAAAAAATATTTTCCAAAATCGACTCCAAATATGATGTAGATTCACTGGTTTCCCGCTTGTACGTTGAGTTTTGTTACACGGTGTATTGCATTATAAACTTATTACAATATAATGTTTTTGGGTTTTTCAATTCCGTTTGGAATAGGAATATAGGGGTCATAATATTAAGTGGGTTAGAGAAAGTAGTAGCGGTAGTTCATAATATTTTCTTGATACTATTCAAACCTTTGATATATCTTGATGGTGCATCTAAAAGTTTGTTTGGGGCAAGCCGATGTTGAAAATTTTGTATAAAATAAGGCTGTTTCATAGCGCAAGAGCCTTAAATCTACAAGGTTTCATAAGTGGAAAATGTTTCGAAATAAAAGGTGAATAAAAAATGCTATATATGCTGGTAACTGATTGATTCCAATTGAATAAAGAAAAGTTACTTAATTCGAAAATGGCTATATTAGGTTGGCGATTAAGTAAATATTTCATGTATGATACCTTGGACTGGCACTGAAACGTAATACTGATCATCTTACCCTTATGTTATAAAATAATCAACATACACTGTACTGGTAAAACTACTACCTATGCAGTGCCCTTTGCACCAATATGAGCGGATAAAGGGAGTGAATGAATGACAAAGTTATAAGGTATGTAAGAATACTTTTTTCATTAAATTGACTTATTGGTTTCTTGTATTTTTGTTTTTCATTAATTATTTTGAGTATTTGATATTTCAAGTTTACTTCATTGTATAAAAAGATTATTATTTTTCTATGTAAAATTGCCAACATTTATTTCAAGTAATGTCGTAATGTCCTTTGCGGTCAGATTAATCTAGCGGTCAACAGAGTAAAGTATTTATACTGTAACGTGTTTTTGCTGCAATAAGAGATACGATCGAAAAGTTATTCAAATTTGACGTACATACCTCTTATCATCAGTAAATTACAAAGTGGCATGGTACGTTGACCGAGTTTTATGTAACTAGAGTACAACTGAATAATAATTAATTACCCGGATGTTTGGCACAGCGTAAAGGCTTTAGGAACTTTATCATTCCAAGTCCTGACGACACAGTTACACTTTCCGCTCATGGGCAATGCAGTGTTTACCGTGCCGCGCTGTGATAAGGATCCTCGCGTCCATTTTCCATTTATTCAACTGTCAAAATATCGCAGGAATCCTCTAGTAAGTCCAAAAAACATTCACTCATATAATAATTAGAGTATTTTTAAGTTAAAATTCTAGAAATTCAACGCCTTTACAAGTTTTCTTATGGCCGACGTGTACAATATCTTTTTACGTTCACTTTTTGACAGCTTATCAAAGAAAGGTTTTTAACATGTTTCTGCTATTTTTTTTACTAAAGTGGGTGTTATTCAAAACATTGAATCGTGTAGATTTGTGCATTTAATGTCAGTTTTTCAGGAAAATTTTATAATTTTTGTGGTTAGTTTTCAATCGATCAATTTGCCCGGAATGTCGCATCCTGCGGATACTATCATAAAAGATGCATTTGATGCGTTAATGCAACTTTACTATTGGAGTGCTTCTCCTATAAAACAAATCATTTAACAAAAACGTAACCGAAAATCCAAAATATTTTTTTTTGCTATGTGTATAAAAAAACTTGTGCTATGAATATTGCATGTAACCAGGCGTTTCAAGCACCATTGCAACAAAATTATTTTACAGAGGTTTAATTATTTAATTATACCAAACAAAATTTATATGATTTATATTGTAGACGATCCTTAAAGTATCCTTCGCCATGTGTGATACAATACAGTGGCCTTGCAAGTACTAGTATTATATGTAGATAAGGATTTTACGTTATCCATAGTGTAATAATTATTATCGTGAACTAATCAAAAAAACTATGATGTGAGATATGGGGTGGATGAAAAATATTACCTCCGTGTGTACCTAAAAATGAATACATATATAATTGAAAATAATGAAGCGCTGCCTCCATAGTGTATAAAAGCGTGTTGAGTCAGGGGTCGTTTTTTTATTTTTTATCAAATACATTACATGTATGTAGGTATTTCCCATAAGTTAAAATAGTTCGTTTTGGGCCGTAAGATAATTACATTTATTTAAATATAAGTACATTAATATTGCTTTCCGCAACTGGGCCTTCTGACCTGTAGGTAAATAAACTTGATATTTTTGCCGTTTCCTATTATCAAAATTCGTTATTTTTTATACATTTTGTAAAGCTGAAGTTCGTTTTGAGTGCAGTGGAGTGCAGTGCAGTAAGGGTAATGCGCACTTTATACGGGACCGATAACTTTACAGTTTCTTGTTCAGAAAACTGTACAGTCTGTCAAAAGACACGCTAAATATATATTTTTAAATCGTGATTGTAAGTTATTATCGTATGTTTATACACAGGAAATTGTTAGCATACGCAATAATGTTATTTGGTTTTTACGTTTATATAAAAAAAAACTGTCAGGTCAGCCAAACGTCGCGCCGACCATTCAACATTCCATACAGTTTTCGCTTTATACAGGACACTTTACAAACTGCACAAGAAACTCTACAGTTTTCTGTCCCGTATAAAGTACGCTTAAAGGTCTATTCACACATATCCGTGACGTGACGGGACGTACAGTACCGTACAGTGACCTTCAACGCAAAAAAAAAATATCGGAAGATGGGAAGTCTATGTAAATAAAAAAGGAAAGACGACGCGTGTTCAGAGTTCAGACATGTCCAACGCGTCGCGACGCAGTTATGCTCCGGCGTTCTCAGAGTCTTTCCGGCAACTGTTTTTCCTATATTTCTGTTTTTCCTTATTGGAAATCACTTATCTAGTGTAGAACATAGAATTAAATTTCTGTTCTTACGGGATAACACTGACACGGAAAGGTACCGTACAGTCAAGATGTCAAAATTTTTATCACGGATGCCACCGAAGACTACGGAACATTCTGTGTTCACGATACTAATGCCCGCTTTATATGGGACAGTTTCTTGTTCAGAAAACTGTGCAGTCTGTCAAACTTCTGTCAAAAGACACGCTAAATATGTGTATTTTTGAAACGCGATTGTAAGTTATTATCGTATGTTTGCTCTCAGGAAATTGCATATTTAGCTAATAATGTAAATATGTTATTGGTTTTTTACGTATTTAAAAGCATACAATAAACCAATGTCTACATAAACGTTTACATAAAAAACATTGACTGTCATGTCAGCTTAAATCTGACACTAGCACACAGTTTTTCATGCAGTTTTAGCTTTATACGGGACCGTTTTCAGACTGCACAGAAAACTGTGTAGTAAACTGTCCCATATATAGCGGGCTTAACTACTAAACACAACCCGACTGTATTTTGTAATACGTAGATACTTTTACTATCTACAACTTATAAAATCATTATTTGTATTTTTCGTTTCACTGTCTAAAATGCTGCTTTTAAATTGTAAGCTCTTCTGTTTTGTGCTGGTCATGGACTGAATATTGTATTAGTCACTTAATATATGAGCTTTTTTTCCTTTTCTCTCTTTCTCCTAAGTCAAACAAGCTTTAGAATTTCAAAGTGTTTGCGTTTGTCTGGAAGACTTTAAGCAACTTTCTAAGAATAGGCCGAGCGCTCACGTAGGGGTGAAATAAATACAAAAACGAAGTTTACAGAGCTATCTTCAGTCGTCTATAAAATAAAATATGTTTAAAATGTTTAAAAAATATATTCATATTATGAATACCATGAGACATTTCGTGTAACAGACTATGCTTTTGTGGGACTTTTGTTTAATTTGTTATTAATTTCAGATTTAATATATAACTAAGATTGGTTTATTCTGTATATACACAGAACATTCATATAATTTGATATTTCTTACAGTCATCATTATAGTAATAGGTGTGCGTTATGATATTTATATTCGCTACTGTTTGTTTATTTTACAAAATGGACAGTAATAGGGTTACAGGACAGGGTTGGTTGGGAAGATATTGCTTAAAAGCAATAAGCCCGCCCTTGTACTCTTGCTATATAATTGTAGTAATTGGAAGTTTTTTTTTATTACAAAAACGTTTTAAAAAAAAGTTATCCTTTTACAACACTGCCGTAACGATAATAATTTCGACACAAAAAAATTATTGACACCTATTCAGTTCTTGAATGATAAAAAAAAACCTGTTTTCTTCTTCAACCTTAAAAAATACTTAATTAGAATACTTTTTTTGCAATTATAACGGTTATTTGATATTGGTATGGTTAATTTTAAAAGGCGCGAATCTTTTATTACTGCGTCAAACTGCGCCGTAGGGTAGGCAAATACAACAACATAAAAGATACGTCGGTTGCTTAAAAATGGAATCACGCAATAAACGGAGCACTATTTTGCTGTGGTCTTTCAGAAAATCATAATGATATTTTTTGTCCTCGTTCTCTAGTGAGTTTTGAACCGAGGAATTCTAATCCAGAGATCGGGACTCTCACCACTAGACCGCGGTTTTCATGTCAATTTTCTTCTTTTGACTATATCCACTTCCTAAGTAGAACATAATACGGCTTTGTATGTAAAATGGCCGACTCCACTTTAGTGAAAATCGAGATAGTAAATTATGTATGTTATGTGGCTTCTGTGTATTACTCGCACAACATAGGAACAAACAAAAACTCAAAATCGAGTTAGATAACGAGTTAGTTAACAAAAAAGAGTTTTTTTTATTTTTAAATTTTTATTTAACCACCCCAATTACAGAGGGGATCAACGTCCCAAACACTCGGCTTGAGAAAAACTCGCATCTACTCTATAAAATTTTGCTTCAATATTCGCAGTAGATACCTCAACCCTCGGCCCCGCGGTGACCCATCAGCCGCCTGCACCATGGTCGATCTCGCTGGACCCAAGGAGGAGACGAACGGGGAACATATCAAGAGGATCATGGACCGCACGCAGGGCATGCTTAAGTCGGGGGTTCTGTCCTTCCTCGGGAACAGCTCGGACCTCATCACGGGGATATCTAACAAGGTAAATATTCTGGACTCCATTTTGTCGGTCATTAAGATCATGGACCGCACACACGGCATACCTTGTCAAGTCGGGGATTCTCCATTCTCCTTTCTCGAGAACAACTGGGACCTCATCATGGGGATATTTTCAATAGTCAATTATCTTTAAACATGTTTCCGGTAATTTTAATTTTACACTATAAATTTTGATTACGCCTTGTTTTGTATTTTCTTTTTTGTAGTAGGAAATGTATTTTTGGTGTTGATTAAAATAAAGATCAAACATGGACGCTATAAAATAATATTCTAGCTGGAGTCAGCGCTGAGCATGAGCCAGTCGTCGTCCTACTCCACGGAGGAGGGGTACAGCTTCGGGAGCGCCCCCCTGTCGGAGCCGCGCGCCTCCCTGGGCCCTCGCAAGCTGCACGCCCTGCCCAGCCTGGGGCTCACCTTCGAGGACAGGACGGCCCTAGCCAAACACAAGCGCAGGACACAACAGTAAGAACTTAACCAACGTCATCGATAAATTAATACTTACCTTATTTGAGGCCATAACAAGCTAAGCCAACAACCTCCAGCTTTCACTATAAACCTCATAATTGCGTAACCATGTATTTCATACCTTGCACCCCCATACCAATCAGTTTTAGGCAATGGACTAGGACACTAGGGGATAAAAAAAATAGATGGTGATTTATATCTTAGAAACGAAATAATTTTTTTTATTTTTTTTTATTATTATTATTTTTATTATTATTTATATTTTTTTTAAATATCGTAATCGCGATTTCATTATAAATATGGTAGGTATAACGTGGTATGGCGTCTGTTAACTTCAAGGCGTCTATTAACCAAGTTTTGATTAAGTAGCGCATAAAATAGAAAAAAGTACAAAGCCAATTCTCTGGTTCTAAGCATCAACTATAAATTTAGTACGACCCTTTTTGTACGCTTAGGGGACGGGTGCTTTTAAACCATCCGTTTGCGGTCAATCCATTTTTATAAGCTCCGTTTTTAAATATTTTTTGACGTGATAACGTCTAACAAATCGATGAACGCCGGCTGCACACACGAAAAAGCATGACTCATTGTCACGTTCCGCCTGAGCTGAGTGTGCAAGCGAGAGCGCGGACCAAACGATAGAGAGGCACGATCGGCCTAAGCGATCGGTTTGTGACGCATCTCTCTTCCACTCCATCGGCCGATGCGTCCGAGTAGAAGGGAGACAGCAGCAGCACACAAGCTACAAAGTGAAAGTGAAATTAACGAGTGCAAAAAAATTACAATTAAAAAAAAATGTAATTTCCAATTAACTCCTGCTTTGTATTATACAAAATAATGATAATTCAGTAATAATAATTCAATTCAATTCATAAAAGTATGCTATTTTTCATAAATATTTTCTTATGACGTTATCACGTAAAATTATCGTCCGTAAACCGACTTTACAGGCAACCAAAAGTTTTTTTTACGAGGAATCTTTTGAATTTGATTTTTTTTTATTTTTCACAGAAAAAAATCAAATATTCATTACTATTCACATAAAATAAAATTACTGAATTAAAAAATATAGGGCGTTTCCCCATTATGAGCCTTAATGACTTTGCTTCTAATGAGCTATTTTTTAGGAACACTCACAGTGAAATAAGCCGAGACCAAAGTGAAGATTCCCTCTCCACTTCTATGGCGAGGTGCGACCGGGTCTACCACCAGGGGGATGATACAAGTCTGAAGTGCGGTGGAAGTTCTGGTATAGATAGAGAACTGTCATCCCTTCACCTCTCACAGTCCACCGACAGTAACTTGGAGTGTAGCTTAGTAGCCAGTGGACCTGATCCGTATGATAAACTAAAGATAGATATGGGTAAGAACACTTATGAGTTCTAAGTTCATGACTTAAAATTTAGGGGATACCTAATACCTTTACATAAAATATTTACATGGTGTAACAAAACTCGATGTATAAGCGGGAAACCAGTGAATCTACGTAATATTTGGAGTCGATTTTGTAGATTTAAAAAAATATATATATATTATTTAGTATTCGAGAAAATTGAGTACGAAGATGATTTTTTCAATTAATTTTCGCAAATTGTTAACAAATTTAATTTATTTAGTCAAATTAATAGTATCCATAAATAAAACAAAATAAAAACCACATTTTTATAAGAGTTTGCGCAATTTTACTTTATCTGCGTTAGGTACTTACAAAGATTTTATAATAAGAATTTTTTTTTTCAAGCATTCAAAATTTATATTACACATTCGACTCCAAATATAATGTAGATTCACCAGTTTTTAGGTTGTACTACGAGTTTTGTTACTCCAATGTATATTCTTTATATTTATATAAAATCATTATTGTTGGTATACCTATACATCGTGGCACAACGGTAAAGCGTTTGGCTACTGTGCATGAAGTCGCGCGTTCGATCCGATATGAAATATTTTTTTACATGTGGTTTCATATTAATATTTCATGTGTGATACCTTGGTCTGGCAGTGAAGCGAAAGACTGATCCTCTAACCTTCATGTAATAAAAAAAATGATCAAGATACACTGCACTTGGTGTTCCAATGCAGTGCCCAGTGAAAAGGGAAAGTAGTAGTAGTATATCTGTATAATCATTTATAGCACAATGAAATCGATAGATTTTAATTGTGTTGTCAAAGATTGTAAAAATGTGTGAAGTAATTTAAAAGAAAAATAAAAAATGTTCGATCAGAAATTGGTATAAAGATATTAAAGTTTTAAAAAGGGCAAAGTATTATAAAAAAAACATCTTGATAATGTATAGTCACAGGTATGAGACATTGAAATGAATTGGGAAGATGTACGGGAACTATGGCATATTGCTTAACTCGAAATCCATATATTATGTTCCACATGGGGAGCAGAAGTTATTTGATGTTGATGACATAATGATTATCGTTTAATAAGTGTGCTCTAGATTTTATTATTCAGTCAAAATAAAATTAAACTCATGCGTCACCTTACAGAAAGGGCAGAAAAATGTCTGCCGGGCCAGATAGTTACAAAAATATTATGGCAGGCGCTGACTTTACTATCCCTGATTTTAAATGTAATACTATTTGAAAAGGATAAAGCTATCAAACACTTTGTTGAGAAATACACTTAAAAATACCTTCAAATTTCAGAAGTTCCCAGCAGTGGTTCAGCAAGCGACCTTGATGGATATGGTCCCAGCACTAGCATGGATTCTTCTGATAAAGATGGCAAAAAGTTTTGGGTACGGTCAGGTAACTTAATATTCCTTAAATTCGTTAAAATTTTAATATTGTAGATAACTATGAGTACTTTAATAAAATAAATAACATTTTACAGGTTCCGAGGGATCGGTACAATCATGGGCATCTAGTTTGAGTTTAGACAGCCAGTCAGACGAAGCCACAGTTGAATTTATGAGAAATTTCGTTTCTCAACTGTTTAAAGATAGTGGAGTGATACAGCTGGACCAGAAAGCCAAATTTGGACAACTTTGTCAGGTAAAAAAAAATAAATGTTTCGAATTGAATTTAGCCCTGACTTAAGCTTAAATATTTTTTGGTGCAAGTATAATATAGTCGGAAATATTACATGAAAATAATGGTACCTACATTGAATGATTTTTTGTTACTTAAAAATATAAATGCCTGCGTAAAAGACAATAAAAATACCATATTATATTGTTTTGTTCCTTTGATAATTTATGTTAGATGTTTTGACATTTGGCAATATAAAATGTATATTGTTTATTAACAGAATGAAACTGGCCGACTGTGGTTTTCAAGATTTGTAAATGCTCAGCGAGGAAGGTCAAAACGAGTTAACGAATCAACGTTTTATTCCTTAATACAATACTTTGCAATAGTTCTGTTTGAATGCGCTGATGCTGATGATTTTTCCCCAGCTAAATCTTTGATGAACATGTGCTTCACATTTTATTTAGAAGGTAATCCTAAGATTAATGATTATTTTTTATTGAAATATTTTTATTATTATTTTACAAACTATTACAACAAAGACGAATAGGTCATTTGGTACAACGTACAACTTCATATGAGGTTACCCATACTCCATACATCATACATAAATATACTATAGTACGTTTTGTTCCGAACTAATAGGTTGCTTAGTGGGGTAGTCCCCCGGGGGACTTGGTGTGCGTGGAGATCTCAAATTATATCCCATCCCTCAACTCAATTGTATTGTGTCCTTTTTGTAAGGTTAGAATGGTCTTTGGATAAATATTGTGATAAGGTACGGCAGGACGAAAGGTATGAAATAGTGTCTGCCAGATAGGATGATACTAGATGGTGTGAGATGCGTACATGCGTTCTGTCCCCTCCCCTCTTTTCCCTAATCCCCCCTCCATTGAGACCCAGACCGCGGATGCACGGGTGGATGTCTGGGATTGGGGGCCTGGCGAGGCAGCATGCTGGTCTCCACACGGGTGGTGGTAATTACTAATAAATAATGATCGGGGTAGAAACTAACATGACTACTGTTGATTTGGGCCGACTCTGGTTGGTTTGGGTGATGGAAACAATGACAATTATAATACATAAGCCGAGACAGTGGTAGGGGCAATGAAAGCATTTCTTCGCGTACATAACGTAAATTCATCCGTATTTTTATTACACTAACGATCTTAAAATCGCGGTTTAGCTTGTTGAAAAAATCGGTAGAGTTGGCTGGACTGAAAATAGACTCAATAATAGTCTTTAAAGCAGTCTAGGGAAAGGGTGGGGCTTTCATTGTATAGTACTTTCTGAAGTTAGTACCTGCTTATTTCAGCAAGGAATTTTGGGAGAGTGTAGAGTGTAGAGTGTAGAGCTATCAAGTAGTGATCTATCTCCTATCTTTCATATCATTATATTAATTTGTTTGAACACATTTTGCAGTGGAAGTTCCAGGATGCGAGCCGTATAAAGAATACCTTTACACCTACCTTAGAGATCAGCCGATTTGGCATTCCCTCCGATTTTGGAATGCGGCATTTTTTGATGCTTTGCAGTGTGAAAGAATACACAGGCCAATAGCAACCAAGGACGATGTTACTTCAAACAATATGGAAGCTCTGTATGATGACAAACAGTATCAGGAAAATATAACTTTTGGTCAATTAGGGTAGGTACCTACCTACTTTATATGCTCCATTCATACTTACATGAATAAACATGACTTTAAATTATTATATTCATTTAATAGAAACATGGATTATTCTTTTTTGCTGTTGTTTTGTTTTAAAGTATTAATTTATCTTTCATATTTTCAGAACTTTTACGTACAACATGCACGCTTTTGGATTAAGTAGAGAACTCTGCACTGAATTCTTAAGGAAACAATGCGTTATTGCTAACTTGAGCAAAGGTAATTATTATTTTTATGTGATTTGTGCTTTTCATTACTAAAAAGGTTTTCATCAAATAAATTCTGCATATCATATAAAATATACAGCATCTTTGATTTATTTATTGAACAATCCGCAAAAGGTGTAAGAAATAAAGTTTACTAAAAATACCTAGTAATCCGTTCCTTATAATTGTGATAGTTCCTAGCATAATTTTTCGAAGGTCCCTAGTCCAAATTTTGCGAACCACATTTTAGAATTTGGAATTTACATTATAATGTAGTCCAACACATAAAAAGGAAAAATTAAAGATTTTTTGCCAATGTCCAAGGATATAATATTAATATTGAATCGACAAAATGTTTATAAATACTCATTTATTTTTCAGAACAAGAACAAATGCTAAGAGACAACATAGAGAGAATGTATAAAGAAACGGATCCTTGGAGAGCCTAATATTGTGACTTTTAGTCTTATGACTTTGGAAAATGTGATAAATTTGGAGCTATTAATTTAATCTTCAAAAAGACAAATTAAATTTGTCAAATACATATTGTTAAAAATGTATTAATTGAATGTGATTGGTGCTAAAGGAATATTATTATAAAAATCATATACGTATTAACGGACAGGGTTTGGAAAAGAATGCGTTAAATATCATATACCTAATATAAATGATAATCATTTTATCAAATTATGCAATGTCGACATATAAAAATTATTTTAATTATTCTTAAAGATATAAATATGTATCAATTTAAAAAATATATAACGATTTATAATATATATATATAATGTCCGATTTATTACATAGTGCCAAAAAATTGATAGAAAATTTCAAGATTTATATGGTATTAAATTATAAATTAAATTATTAATTCAAATTATAAATTTTATATATGGTATATAAATTATTATGTATTTTGTTTGTTTAATAAAATCTATGTTTAAAACGGGTCTACGTAAATCAAGTTTTGATTATGGTTGACGAAGATCTTTATTCATTCATTTTATTATACTATAATTAATTATTAAAATCAGAAATTTATGTACCTATTCAAGTTAAGCTGAAATTGCCACTTGTCCATTACCTCTGAAGAAATTGCCTAGAAAACAAAATGAAAAGGAGTCAATCAATAATCGGGATACCATTTTATGCGAGAAATAAATTATTATGTATAAAATATTTGGCAAAGCAGATTACCTAAGTAATTGTGTTAAAATTGACGTTATTATAAATAGTCTAATGTTTGTTAAAAATGAAATGTATAAAAAGAATGTGATAAAACGTGCTTTGTATTTGAAAATAAGAAAGCAATATAAAAGTTGACAATAAAGAGATGGTGTCCAAAACAACTTTTTTATTTGGTTTTTTTTTTTAAATAGGCACGAGTGGGTATATATTATGTACAATTTTATTTTTACAAAGTTAATAAAATTGTGAAAACCGTAGCCGACAGCAGAGCTCTCCAAAAATACTAGGTATGTGAACAAAAACGAAGTGATGGATTTTGTAAAAGTTCATATAAATGTGAAAATTGTAGATCATGAAAGAGGGTCGATTTTAAATTTTGGCGAATTTTTGTATTTTTGATTTGTGACGTTGCTCTACTCTGTAATTGGGTCTCCTGGCCTGTTAAAAGGTGGTTAAATAAATAAAATAAAAATAAATAAATACCTGTATTCATCGACACACAAATACCTACCCCTATATTGATAGTTTTGTCTGTCCAATTTTAAATTCTACTATAAATTATTTCGGACTCTACTGACTAGTTTTTAAAATATTTCGGTGACTTTAATTAAAATAATTTTACCCTAAGCTTACCTTAATCATCTTACCCCGCAGAACAAGGTTTATTTGTAAATATCTTACCATATAAGCAGAAAATGTGCGCACAATTTATTATATTTGCCGCAAAAAAAAACATATTTTAAACAATGCTGCCAAACTCACGATTTATTTCCCGTTATTAAAAATAAAGATCTGCAATTTTATTAAAACGGAGTTTTGAATATTGTAAGATTACAGTATTTTTGTTGAAATACAATGTCAAGATACCTACATTTTTTATTTGAATAATATTTTTGTGTGCAATTTGAAAATAGTTTTAAATTTGTTTTTTAACCTAACCTAACCTATACCTTTTCTTATATCCGAAAATAAAATCTGTGGGGAGTAAAATCTATGTATCACCAAGAGCAGGTAAACCAGATATCGCTTAAAATCTGTAAACGACTTAATTGGGTTTTTACTTAAATGTTAAATGATTTTCTCAAACTTCATTTTCATTCAAACTTCATTAGGTACAGCTTGAATTTTCAATTATTTATGTTGATATATTTGTTTTCAGACTCCAATCCACTCTAAATTGATTAAAAATAATATACCTAAAAGTAGGGATAATTTTTAGATACGGGTATCACTAGGTTGACTGTGGCGACCTCGGTATTTAATCCGTCAAAAATGTAGTGGAACTATTTCATGCTGCAGATAAAGAAGGAATTTATATTTTCGTATAATAGTAATATTTTAAAACTATAGATGGCAATGTCAGCGCTAAATTTTCTGTTCTGCGGTTCGGTGTAAAATAGGCTTTTGTCTTATATATTAAAATAAGCTTTTATAATAAAAACTGTCTGCTATTGGCACCATTTGATAGAATTTAAGGATTTTTTCCTAAATCCGTGCAACAGTTTTTGCGTTTTGAAATCGAAAAAATTAAGTATGCGCGCGACGAACATATATTTTTTGAAGGTATTGATCACAATATAGTATAGTAACGAACTTATGTATTGCGTGACGTCGACATCACGCCACTATTTCGAGCGCTGTGATTGGTCGGGACAACGGTGTCTAAAAATATATCGCCGTGGACGAGTTGTCTTGTGCAACGAATAAGTTTTGTGTTGTTTATTTTTTGATATTGTGGAAACTGAATTACAGTATTAAAACAATACGTCATCATTTGTGTTTTATAAACGCGATAAAGGCAAATTATAATCTTCCTAAGTCAGGTAAATAGAAAGTAAAACTATCTTTGTGTTTCATGTTATATTTCATTTTGCGTTTATAACCTCAACATGTTTTCTTTCAGCCCGGTTTATTTATTTACATTTTTTTAAATCTTAGCTGTATTTTAACTATTTCAAATAGTGAAATTTTACTTGAACCGTGTTTTGTTGTGTAATTATAGTGTAGTATAATAAAGTGTAGACACTACAATTCAATGATTCGAATTAGGTTAACCTAGAAATTTTAAATGATATCTTGGTTATTTATTAGTGCCAATCGTATACAATATTTAGATTTTTGTTAGGTTTTATATAAGTAACTCTATAAATATTAAGATAATTAGATTGCACATGAGATTATCTACGCAAGGTTTTTATGTCACATGAGTCGCTTGCTATTTACCTAAATTTTAAATAACAGTTTTTATTTATAAAGGTATTCATAAATATAAATAATTATCATTATATTTTTTAACATAATTAAGTTCTGGCCGTATTTGTAATTGTTAACGAACTACATAAGTAAAAGCTTTGATTTACTGTATTATTTTACTCATTGATGATGTCAGCTTTAAATTATTATGACTAAGGGCGAGAAACAAGGATGGATAGTATTAATGACGTGGTATTCTGTATTCTTCGAAATATTCGTTTCCCCGCTAAATTATGAAATAGTTAGATACCAATTACAACCCACAAAATGAAATAATAATGCTTTACTAACTTGTAACGCTAATTCAGAAAAATAGAACCTTCCTTCATTTCTCCTAATGGAGCATAGGGCACTGCACTAGTTCACAAAGTGCATTGCATGTTAAATGTTGATTCCTATCAGATTAAGGTACTATTTGAGTACATCATAACATCTTAAACGTTTCTTCTTTATTTAGAAAAAAAAAAACAATATTAGAAATCGATTAAGACAAATTTATAATCTTGACAGCATCAAAATCGAATCCGAGACCTCGTGCTTGGCTGCATGACGAGGTTCTTTAGAAAGTGGATAGAGCACCATACTATTAATTCATTTAAATTTGTATTTACACATACCAATTGTATTTACTCAAGTATCTTTAAAACATAATTTTTTAGTATGTTGTTGAGTATGTTATTTTAGTATAGT
>JAGVSP010000262.1:0-83784 GCA_022494985.1 Micrasema minimum | reverse complement strand
AATTTGTTAAATTATCCCCCCCCCCCCCCTTAATTTTATAATTGTCCTAATGAATTTTTAAAAAATACAATATTGCATAAAAAAAATCCAATTTTAAACATTTTGAGCAACTTTACTAAAAAAATTAAATTAAATAAATAAAATACTTTCGCTACGCTTTGTTTCGGTTTTCGGCTTCGGCTTTCGCTTTCTGCGAAAGTAGAAATTTGCCGAAATTCGGCTACGGCCCTTTCGCCGAAAGTGAAAGTACTCTTTCGGTCTGGACACTAGCGGTTATGTCAATTATTTTTGTGTTTTAAAAATAACATTAAAATAAATATTTTACATTTACCCGGGTTTTCATGTTGACGTGTCGGGATTTGAACTCATGCATAGTAGCCAAACTTAATGCGCTATCTACAGCACTACAATAATACTCGTGTGATAAAATCACTGTTATAGTGCTAAATTCAAGGGGGAAAATCAGGGACTGCGATTTTATGAAGAAACGGCCGTGGATAACAAAAATAAAATAACTAATTAAATTAAGAATTGAAAATACCGATTGCGGCCCTGTCACGCGACTATCCGTCATTACACTTTTTTCTTTTTTTCTCATTCTGTGGCTATTCACACTCAATAAAAGAGCGCAATGAGTCAAGATTCAAGTACTCGGGTAGCTACTTGATTTGTCCTTTTTTATTCCGAACAGTTATGGTTGAGATTTATAAAAAGGTATCCACTCCGTGCATTGAAGAATGTTGAAGTTTCTCGAGTTCTTTGTGAAAAAGAGGAAAAAATATGGGACAGTCGCCGTATCCGTGAAAATATTTTACGTTATTATGGTGTTGTTATTGGGGTACTTACAATTGCGTCTTGTAAGCCGTTTTTACAATACGAAAAATAAACACTTACATAGAATCCGATTACAGGCAAGACTCTAGAGATCGTACATGGTTAAAAAAAACAACATTACCGAATTTTCCTGTAAGAAAAATTCAATATTATTTTGACGGCTTATTAATTTAAATTTATAATTACAAATGAGTTTTATGTTTCCACGGGAATAGATCCCGCGACCTTATTCATGGTAGCACAATTATGCGTTTACAACTACACCACTAGGCGGACACATGTGTGTTTTTTTTAAATTTGATTTTTCACATGGACTGGCGCTAAGCGTATGAGACAAATGCCTTCACGTGACTAATTATCAAGATTAACTGCACTTGGAGTATCGATGCAGTGCTCTATCAACCATTAGGTGCGGATAGGGGAAAGTAGTACCTAGCATAGTATTTTTCTACACAAAAAATTACCTAATATAATCGATAAAAACATAATATCTGACAGATTTTATCCTAGCCTTATGCGCTAATAAACAAATTTAAAAAAGTGTGAAAACTAATTTTCTCATTTAAAAAAACTGACTAATAATCACGCTACTTCTCCGAAGGGATAGGCAGAGAGAAAATAACGTCACACCACTCTATCCTGGCACTTTCCTGACTTCCCTTGCTTATTCCACATTCATATACTTTTATGGGTTTATTTATCTATTTTATCAATTATGTCGTCGTTTTCTATTCGCTTCATACGTGGAGCATACGGATTTCACAAACTGCATTCGCAAGTCGGGTCCACGTCCCGTAGTTCTCGCAAGAAATGTTTGAGAAGTAATGTTTTTAAAATAGATTTAAATGTTTAAAATAATTAGACATTAAGGTTGAATGAATAAATAATTGTACCTTTTGTGTGCCTTTTATATTTTTCATAGGTTAATCTGTATAATAAAGCACAACGTATTGATAATAACTAATAAAAATATAATAAATATTCATACGTATTGTCATATTTAAAAATTATGCTCTTCAGTGAAAACAAATTAATATTTCTCTAATCATTTTTCCATTTCTCAAGTTTTGAAAGTCGCGCCTTGGGAATACCAAAGGAAAAACTATTTGTAGCCAACACAATGAAGGATATTTGTAGCGGTTGTCGGGTCGGGCGCATTCACAGGCCGTAACAATGTGAAAGTCTTCCGGGATGGGATAGAATACCGTGGAGTAATCTTTGAATAATAATAACGTAAGAAAGGCATTTCTCTCATGGCGATGGCGTGCCCAAGGATGCGTGTTCTTAAAATTAGAAAGCTGCGCATGCCTTCTAAAGGGTTGTTCACCCTGCTAGCTAAAGCGCTCCGAGCGGCCAACAAAACAACTAAAAACAAAAAACATAACCAAAATGTATTTTCATTGCAATAAAAACTAAAACACTATTCATACTTTATCTCTGTACTTTTTCAATTAGTGGCCACAGTTAGTTTGATCCACTCCAAGTGGCTTACAGAACAACAAAATTGACACATCATCAAAAATTGTAACAATTACATAGAAATGAAAGATGATTCTATACTTTAATTCTGTTACTTTTTACTCGGTGTCTGCAATGTTAGCTGTCAAAAGTCCGCCATAGATTTGCTGTGACAGCTACAGCGCGGGAACCGGGGTCAGGTGGCGCGCGCATTCTCAGTGTTGCCACTAACATTTTTTCCCCTCCAATACGTATAATGTAGGGAAATTATTTACGTTAGGGATCGCAAACCATTTTGATGACAGATTTATAGTTTTTTTCATTACATTTCTCAATACAACATGTTAAAGAATTAACGTAGGTTACAGTTCCAGAGAAAAAAATATAATTTAAATAGTTTATATCTTAAAATACAAATAAAAGAAGATACATTTTTTGTAGAGAACAACAACAGAACCCAGATGGATTTAGGTATTATACCGTCACATTTGACAATCCATCAGCAGTTTGCGTCAGAGCTGCTGTGGAACTATCAACTTGGTGGAGGGCACGGGACTACTGGCAGCCGATTGTTCGGCTTGCAGGCAGTTTGTGGAATCCATATTCTCCACATAGGTGTGGAATGATGATGATGATTGATCGTCACATTTATATTTAAAATAATTAGGTAACATTAGTTGTGAGATATTGGCAATTTTAATGTTTTGACAAATCTGCACAAAATTAGCACCTATAAACTCATTATATTTTAATATTATTAAAAAATATTATTTCTCATAACTTACAAACACTAAACCATTATTCCTCCGAAGGGGTAGGCAGAGAGGGTGGAACGCCACACCGCTCTGTCTTGCAACACTTCATTCACAACACAACATACAACATCACACATACACATCTTTTTCAATGTTTACTTGCCTATATAAACTTTTATTTTATATTACACTTTTATGCAACTTATCAAATAATTTTATTTAAAATAAAAAATACATTAATTACCAACATGTGCCATAAATCCTGAAATATATTTATATTTTTTATTGTCCATTAACATTTTTGAATCGCATTAAAGAATTTAATGTTTTATACTTCAAAAAATCTTATAGGTAACTTATAGATTTTAGAATATCTTTATTTATTCACAAATCAAAAGTTCTATTTTGGACACAGGAGTGACATCTATTGAGAACTTTAAAAAGCTAATTGCATAGAAATGGGGAAGATCTCCAATCTATAGATGCTTTGCTGTGGACTGTGGACTCACAAAAAGAGCCTTTCATGGATTTACAAACATATTATATAGGTATGAGGACATTTTATATAATATATTATATTAAATATTACGCATTAAAAACAATCAAGTTGGGAAGCTATCTAGAGGGAGCCCTCTCACCTAAATAAGTGAAGATAATAATATCTTTCTGGATCATTTTTTAGCCTTGTACATTAAATGTAAAAGGCAGCTTACTCAACAAATTGTTGTTTTTATTCTCATCCTTACCGCCAAAAAAGCTTCTTGGTTGGTGATGAATGAACGGAACAGCTGGTGGACATTTGACATCAACTCCATCAGAACAACAGAACTCCTTTCCGGTTTTGAATCCTGTTGGCTTCCAAGAACTGTCACAGTTCTTGATGAAGAGAGTCGCCTTTTCGCGGAAACAATCTCTGTTGATTGAGGAGCAGATCAATGGAGCTGCAGTTGGCATGTACTGAATTACCTGAGGAGTAAAATTTCACACCTAATTCATTGTATTAAAAACTTTAACCATTTTACTTGCAGTCTGTTTACATTTTAACTAAATACAACTACTACTTTTCCCTATATAAGCGCCATCGGCTGTCACTTACGCAGTTATTTCAATACGGTTGCGAAATACAGTACGTATCTGTCTATATGTATAAATGTGTATATGCATACTAACCGATTTATGATAAATAAATTATCGTGATTCAAAATATAAACATGTTTAAAATAAAATTCAAAAACATCTATACTATATTGATTCCTAACAATTGAATACACTTCAAGAATCATAATTTGATTGTTGCTCACCAAATCAAGACACTTTTCAGTACACAGTTTGTTGCCTTGTGATCCACAGGGGAATATAGGATGATCCATTTCTTTGACAAACGCTGGACTGATACCCGGAGGTATTCCGCTGTCACCAGAGAGTTGACCATCTAAGAACACTCCACAAGAACAAGGAACACTCTGTAAAGAATTGTAGAATTGAAGGTTTCGACATCGAAACAGCTAATTTTAGGTAGCATCAACTGTCAAAAACTCGGTCATGAACTACAGATGTTTTCAGTGGCCTTAAACCTGCACATCTATTTTATATAGCATCTGGTTCCCTAGTCTTAGATGACCACAATGACTGACTGACGATCCTATAGCAGAACTACAGCTCAATAGGCTTTGTGCTGCAGGAGACCCTGCAGTTCGCCTTTTTGACTTGGCATTAGGTTTCTAGTCCAGGACAATCTGTGCTGATAGCTCTATGACAACTCACATCTGACATCTTCTTAAGCACAAGCTTTTAAAGAACAAATTTTTGTTTCCTTCCTTGTTTCTTATTCCTCATATACTCGTAGAATGGAACCCGAAATTTGGTCCAATACAAAATGGAGGTTAAGGAACAAGGAAACAAAGTAAGATTTGTCCTTCTAAAAAACATATTCCCAAGATCTGATAGACAACAAACTACTGATAGTCTATTGCATTGGTATTTTATGTAGCAGCTTTGACGTAGATCTAACTTGGGAAGATGCGTAGAAATCGGCTTGAAGATAATAAATTATTATTTTTAAATAGTCTTCACTCCTTTGCAAAGGATTTTGAAGGCAATTTATAAACCCCCTAATTTGTGTTTCATCTAGGGAGCAAATATTGAGATGAGTAGGCAATCAAATTCCAAATTCAATTAGACTTTTTATAGCATTAGAAAAATACAATTTAACATAATGTTTTTTACACTTACCCGTTTCTGTTTAAAATTTTCAAACACATTTTTGAGCAAGCCAACATTTTTATTAAAGGGTAGAATATTATTTAGTTTGATATTTTCGATCGATGAGGTTGTTCCGAAGAAATGGACAGTGTTTACTATGAAAATCAGACCGAATTTACTTGGAGTCATTTTACTTATCATTTACCACAGCACTATCGATTGAATACTGTTTAAAATTTACCAATTTAAAGAAATGTGGAAAACTGCTTATTCATATGAATTGAAGAATGCTTATGTTGTAAGCATTTTTATATCACGTAATTATGATTCCTTCCGTATATTTATTTATGTAATGTTAGTATGTCTTATTAAGCTGAATCATTTATAAATATTCCTTGTTTTTCAATGGAACTAAAATCACTTAAGTAACTTACTACTACTACTCTCCCTTATGCGCACCCAGTGGTGCATAGGGCACTGCATTGAATCTTGATTGATGATTTGTTACATGAAGGTGAGATGGATCAGTCTTACGCTTCATCGCCTAGTTCAATTACATATGAAATATTTTTATGTGAAGATCAAATACAAATTAATATATCATATTGTCCCCCATCGGCAATCGAACCTTAAATGATCGAATAGTAGCCCGAAATAGAACCTCCACATGCGAGTCGTTCTTAGCCATTACACTACAGGGGCCTCTCGTAGAAGATAATAATGAATTGCATTATTTTTATATATATAGATTATCATTCGGCCATTTTGGATGAACTTTTGCAATAACGCAATAGAATGAAACACAAAATTTTGATTAGGGTTTATTACTATCACACGCAAATTGTATTTACAAAACAGGACACGAAAATATATAAATTGACAAATATATAATGGTAGTAACATACACGATTAAAACGAAGATCTATATTTTCCACAAAATACTAAATATCACATCAAAAGTTTAAAAAACAAAAGGTATTCAAAGTGTTGCCATCAAACTACAAAAATCAGATAAGTTAGAGATATAAATTATTGCTTTATTAAAACAATCAATTATTAATGTTATTTATGTATTTTAGATTAGGTATTAGATAAATACACATCTCTCACGCATCTAACACATATGACAACAAATTCACAAAATTTGCAGAACACCATTGTAAGGAATTTTAATTTTATTTTCATAATAATCTGTTTTTATGGCTAAGTATTTTGAATGAAATCTACTGTTCTGTATTTTTCGTGAACGGCACGGTACATATTAAATGAGCCTTAGAGTTGTTAGTGCACTTAACAATATTAGTAGTATTAGTCTAAAATGTTTTGTTTCTGGATTTAACTTGTTGGATATTTTCAAAATCTGATTTTTCAAAGTACATAAAATAGACACAAAGAATTGCAATAATCAAAATAAAAACACATTATATTATAAGATATAATTATTGTAAACGAAAAACTTAACAGTTGAACAAAAGAAAGATAACGTTTGTTTCCTTTTTTACTCAATCAAATGGCGTTTTGGCATACATAATGTACCTTTTACTTATCTTCATTGTTTTTTTATGAAGGGTGAATAACAACAAATAAATCAAACTTCTGTTTGCTATCTGATATTAAAGAAAAATGTTAATTATAAACCTTTTGGTACAGGGCGCGGCAAAACAGAGAGTGCAGTTTTGAAGAGCTATTTTACCTTGGAAGAACACTAGGATCGAATTCAAGAAGGAATCCCCGCTATACCCATCAAAATTTGCCAAAATGTGACTGAAAACTTCAAAAATCGCCTTCAACAATGTATCTCTGCCGGGGGCCACCATCTTTTTGATGCCATTGTCAGGACTTGATGCATAAAACGGCATAATGTACCGAATAATATAAAATAAACCCGATTTCTGTAAGCTGCACAATGTCTTTTAATAACCCTTCATAACTGCATTCTATTTTATCACAGCTGCATTTGGCATTCCAAAAAGTAGTGTAGAAAGTTCCATATTAGTTTTCTCTATAAATCGGACATTTGGCTTATTCATCTATTACACAAAACAGCAACATTATATGCTCACAAAACACATGAAATTGGAGTTATAATTTATGGCGACTTAAAGTTAAGAATCTAATAAATGTTTATTGGCATGTCTAATTGGCAATACTTTTCTATAATTCTAGAAAAAATCTAAAATAACAACTACTATAAAAAGTTTTCATATCTTATCATTGCAAATCATTATAGAAATATTCAGACTATGATAAAATGCTTTAGGATTTTATAGCAACATACTTTAATACTTTAAAATCAAGACAGTAAAAACTATTTTTTTTATATAATATAAATGGTACAGTACATATATTTTATAAGTAAAGATTAAATAAAACATACTAAACTAGAAGAAGAAAACATTGCCTGTGGAAGTTCAATACTAAACCATTTCCACTAAAAATGCGAGCAATATTGCGCAAGAGCTTCAGTAAATTTTACATAGACACATGCTAATAAAACATTTTCCCTAAAATACAAAAATGCAAACACAAAATAAATTACATATGAATATATTTTTTTTTTGGATTAAGAAGGTTTTTTTCTCTCTCTCGAACATGACAAATGGGTCTTTTGAATCGTTGAATCAAACTTTCACAGACAAAATATTAAGACAAATTATTAAAAGGTGTTCACAGATTTCAAGATGTTAAACTTAGTGAAAGATTTTGACTGAATTTGCAATTTTCACTTTGCTATTCTAAAATGCAGATTTGACACGTAAAGCTCTACTCATTTTTTTTAAATGAACCACACTTACATTTCATTCATTAGGTATGAAACTACATAGTTTTTAAGTAAGTATAAAAAATCTACATGGATCGGGTAGATATTAGTTAATCTTTCATCGTGGCAAACCATTATAGGTCGAAGGAATATTATTAAATATAAATTTTGAAAATCAATATTCTTCTTCTTAAGATAGACCTAGCGATCTGTATCATTCTCATTCGATGCTGCCTCTTGGGATATCGACTCCCAACTGTCCCTCCATCTTTTTTTCAAAATCAATATTGGTAAGAAAAATTGTATTTTGTTTGGATGGAAGAATCATGGTAGTTAATTTATTCAGACTGTTATTTTTGGTATCATCAGATATTTTAAACACAATAAAAAAAAACTGTTTATTTAAAATATATCTTATTACTCTGCCGCCCTAACCTTAAAACTTAAAACCAACATTAGGTACTAATAATTAAAACTTTGAATAGTTTTTTGTTGTATTTTTTGTAAAGACAAACAGAAATATCTAGTATTTTGTATATTTGGCAAGGCTGTCGTGTTGTACTGATTATTTTGCACTTTATTTTACAAACTACAGAAAAGTCTCTTTACTCTTTACATTTTAAGACAGGAAAACAAACTAATAATATGACTTCTTAGTATAAAATGGTATCTGCAAAAAATAATATTTTTCTTCCTTTTGATGATGTGAAAAATTACGGGTCAGCTTAATTATTCATAACAATTGTATTTATTTGTGTTGGGGTAAGCCTACTTTCCGGCACACTTACTTCTGACTATTTGAAAGTAGCAACAAAATAAAAATATTTGGGTATATCACAAGAACGCAAATTTCTTTTTTTAATTAAAAAAAAACTAACATTGATTAATAGTAGGCATGTTATAATATCATCTTTATTTTAACATTATTGACCAAACGGTTTACAGCACACAGTTTAAAAAATAACATGTACAAAGATAGATGGCGAAAAGTCTATATAAATGAGAGTCAAAGTAGATTTTGGTTCTATTTTTTATTTTATTTTATACACTACGTATTGTTACAATTCTTTCGCCTTTTTAGGGCATTATCAAACTGTGGCGTTGAATACGTCCGCATATTATTGTATATGATTTTATGTTACAGTTAAGAATAGGAACATCTCGGGGTTTTTCTTCGGGAACAAAAATCTAGTTTGATTTCAATATGGAGTTCTATAAAATAAATGCCAATTCAATCAGTTTATATATGGGGTAACAGAGCAATTACAGTTCTAAAATCTAAGATTACTGCCTCAATCCTAACTCTAAATATTTATGAGAATTATTATAATCGGCTCATGAATGAGCTGCCTTATAGATGTCACTATATTCGTTGCGATATTTGATAGATTTAATCAGAGAATCACAAATACAATAATATTATATTACTTACGACTTAACGCTAGGCGGACATTATCATCTGTAGAAGGTATAGAATGCAATAATTTAAATTACATAGTAAGGTTTGTACTTTACAATAATTATTTCTGCCTCGCACTTCTTGTACAATTTTTCAATAAATAATACATCTATAAACTTGAATAATGTTTGAACAACGATACTTATCTTAAATAAGTAATAAATAAATTTAAAAAGAGTGGAAATTTTATTCCTTTCTGGAGAATAACCCTTTCTTTGCATTCGCAACACCATTTCTTACGACTGAAATCAACTTCAAATTGCCACCCAAACATTTTGTTACACTTTTTAACCGAGTTTGTGACAAAAAGATCAGTATTTTATGTAAAAATTTTGACTCTCTACTTGTCCAACGCCAGGGGAAGGGTTTAGATTATCAGACTAATTGCCAGGCAATTAATGAAACTGGATCATACCAGATACCAAGAAACTGAAATGGTCATGTGGAACATAAGGAAAGGGTTGATCCACTATGTGAACAATAAAACATATAACAAAATGAAGTCATATTATATCACAAAATAGTATGCAGAGAAGTCATGGTTTCTTTCAGTCACTTTTCGTAAACATTAACTTGGCTTCACCTTCAAAGACGATTTTCTTTTCCTCTTCGACTTCGCAATAGAACTTGACTCTCATGATCTTCCTGACGTCAACCAGCTCGACGCTGATGGTGAGCTTTTCTCCGACGAAGCACTTGTTGGGGTACTTCATGGTCTGCGATACGACCACGGTTCCCGGGCCGGGGAGGTGGGTGCCGATCAGCCCGGCCACCAGCCCGTTGAGGAGCGCACCGTGTACTATGGTTCTCTTGCTGCCATTGCTCAGTTTGTGAAGGGAGTTGTGGTCGTTTGTCAGATTGGAGAAAGCGTCCAAATCTTTCTGCGTCAAGGTTTTCTGTATTCGAATTTTATCGCCCGCCCTAAACGGAGTGTTTGTAAACGACGTCGTGTGGATTTTGCATATTTTTTGGTAGTTTTTGTTGTTGACAACGAAATACGGAAATCGGTTTGACAACATCTTGAAGTTGTTTGCTCGACTAAGCAGTTACGAGTCCTAATGAGATATTAATTATCACACTTGAAATTATCACTTAACCGCGTCGCGATCACACTTAATTACTTGGCAAAGGAATATCAATTACTTCACTAACACGTTCAGAGTTACTTTCAGATACTTCTAAACCTTTTTTCGCGTAAACATCTTCCAGAAATGTAGTAGCGAGATTCTTCAAACGATTATCCGGCGAGTTTTTATACGATTGCATCAATTTTCCAAGTTCTGGGGTACTGAGCGATTTCTTACTTGCTCTATCTGATAGATAAATCAAACTCGTGATAGCATTTAGCACCGTGTCTAGATGATCGGATTTGGTTAGATTGATGAGTAGATTCAATCCATTGTACTTTATTATGTGGTCTGCGTTTAATGGATCTGAAAAAAAAAAACTATATCATAACATAAATTGACGGTGCAGTCTATTCTTGTCCAGTAATCAGCGTACCATGACACTCAGCATTTTTATTAACTTAATAATAATCACTTTTTTTTTTCCTTCCTTCAAGACAAAGATATAAAAAATTTACATTTTAGATTACTGAATAATTTGATCACTTTTATAGTGCTGTTTTTGTGGGAAATCGCTTCAAGAGCACTGTACAAAAAGTTAACTAGCTATAAAATTAAAATATAGAAAATACCCAATGATATAAGCTATTCCGTCCCTTGTCATGTCCAGATTTAGACAATTGTCTCAATTTCAACTTGTTAGAGGGAAACAGAATGATTAAAATGTATTAGATAGTGGAAGATAGATATTGTTTCACTGCAAAATACAAATGGAAAATAAAATTTTGAAAGTTCTCTTTGAAATAGGTTGTCTAGTTAACTTAACATGTCTCTGAAAATACCTTAAATAAAAATACTTACCCAGGCAGAGGTTGCAAATACCACTACAGGAATATTGTGTAAGAATCGGGTGGGTAGGAGAAGTCAGTTCATTCAGGAAAGGGTCTATAGCACTGGACTCTCGCAGGTACTCGTAGTTTATAGGGTCGTAGGCAAAGTTCACAAGGTTGGCCAGAACTTGGCGTTTCGCATCTGCAAGGTAGATTAATCAAGTGAGTCGTCCTAGCATATCGTCAACCAAGAAACAATAATCCAATTTTAAAGGAGAGACAAAAAAATACCATTACATTTCCGTTCATTTTTGTGTTTGGCTGTACCTGCGCGAAAATATATCGCACCAACTTCAAGTTGGCATATAAGATTGGCAATCATAATACCATTTTCTTAAAAATAAATATATTAACAAATATAGTCATATTTATGTACACAATACATTTTGGTACTATTCATATCGTTTAAGTTAAATAGCAAGAACGATAGCGTATAAAATAAATTCAGATAAAATATAAAACAAATACAGCAATAAACTCAATTGCAAGAAATCACACACCCACCCCAAGAATTTACAATAATATAAACGCTTAATCCTTCTTAAAACCGTGTAGAATTTTAGCAAAACTGCACATAACAAACAGCTGTTGTCTAAATATCGCACAATATCAATATTGGATACGATAAGTAATCAAATAAACACGAAAATATCAAATGCATATCCTAACCTTCACGACACACAATAAACATGAAATAGAGCACTGACCGAATGAGTTTGACTGGAGAAATTCTTCCACCAAAAGGTTAATATACTGTTTTCTATCCACACCGTTTTTAGGGGTTCTTTTCATTAATGACATTTTTCTTTAACATTTTACCATAGACAATTTTGAGGAATTGGAATTCAAAATATGCATTGCGTCAATGCACGTATTAAGGCGGGTTTTCATATACAAGGATAATTTCTAGACCAACCAAAACCGTCCGCGTCCATCACGTTAAAAACTTATATGTTATGACAAAATTTTTACATGACTACCTATAAAAAAAATGTTACAACTAAGTATGCATAAGGATGGATACACAATATGTCACGTTGTGGTATCTAAGTATAACCATTTCAAAGTAGAAAAAATATCAGTTTTAATCAACATCTTAGGTCTAAGAGGTCAGTTTGATGTTCTTCAAATTTTAAAAATGTTTTGTTTTCCCCTATTTGAATGCAGTCAGAAAAAAATGTGTACTTTAATTTGTTAAAAACATAAACGGATACAAATCAAGAATTTTTAAAAAAAGGTGTAAAGATATAATAAATGGTGGTATTTATTAAAAATGTTTATAAGTAAATCTTATGCTCAGTTAAGCAGAAAGTTCAATTATAACGGAAACTTTAAATAAAAATGGAGTTTTTTAACAATTTGTTGTCAAGTTTTTGAAAACAAATTTACTTGTTTACAAATTGATGTAGTCTTTATTTAAGAGGCGTTAAATTTAGCTGTGTTCATTAAGAATTCTTTTAAAAAAGTATTCATTTTTAATTTCAGTCCGCGGAGGAGTCTTCTAAAAAGAGACCATTTGATGACCTGACAAAAGATGAGTTGATTATAAAGTGCAAGGGATTGCTTGCCATTGCTCAAAAAGCTAAACAGGCTAAAGCAGGTCAGTTAACTTTATAATTCAGTATTTTGGAATGTTGATAAAGATTAAATAATAATAAAAAAGTATGAAAGTAGCCTGAATGTGATCCCCGGTAAATTCCTTCAGCGTAGTTATCAGTAAGTAAAATTGTGGTCTTTAAGTAATTTAATTTGTTTTCAACAGAGCTAGCGTCAGAATTTAGTTCGATGAAAGAAAAATGTCAGCAACTAGAGACTCAAAAACTCGCTGACAAGGAGAGTCTTAAAACGATGCAAGAATTCGTCGACACTCTTACAGAACAAAAACTTAACTACACAACGGAGATAGACTCTTTGAAAAAACAAAATGCGTCACAAAAGTTAACCATAAATCAAAACCAGTCTGAATTAGATTCTCTCATTCAGTCTTACGAAAGTCAGTTGAAGAGTTTGGAAGATAAGCTCAATAAAGCTAGAGAGAAAACTTGTCCAAGATGGATACCGAAGTAACATCTTTGAAACGACAAAACTTGAGGTTTGAAAAGGATAATGAAGACTTGATGACGCAATTAGATCAGCTAGGAAAAGAAGTTGATACCCTTAATAAGCTAGAACTGGAACACCGGAACCAACTTGCAGAATTGGAACTGTACCCCCAAGGTAATATATATCTTTACGCCTATTGTCTAAAGAATAAAGCATTATTGACATCTCAACAGAGACAGAAGCTCCAGAAACGAATATTGATTATCTAGCGCTTACAGGGCTTACTACCTGTGATCGGCTGGGTTAAGTAGCCACTTGATGTATTACAATATTCCCCGTTCCGCCTATTATCTGATAACCATATCTGTCAAATTCTTGAAGATGTTATATATCTTTTTGTACTCTATCTATCTGCCATCTATTGAGTAATTTGCTAAGCATTTTTTTAGCGGAATATTGAGTATCTGACGAGGAGCTAAATAGCAAGATAGTATAGAAGAATAATTGTTATTAAGGTCCAGAATTATGTCTATGGTAGCATTGTGCGTTTTCATTACACTGTCAAGTCAAAACCCCACTCCACCATGACTTGATTCCTGTTCTTAAAAACAAACTGGATTTCGATTTTCATTTACTTTTGTATTCTTTCATTTACTTTTGTAATTTTAAAAATGATGTTGCAAGCAATCCTATTATTTCACTTTGCGTATAGACTTAGCAAGGCAAAACATCTTAACTTTAAAAGATATAAGGCATATTTAGCTGAGAGAAATTGATATAGATTAAGTACACTAAAATTTGTAATTAAAATTTTCTTAAATAGAAAAACAAAATGTGTTTAACACCTATTTATTTCCCTTTTTTAGCATCACAGGAAGAAATTCAAGATCCTTCACAACAAATAAGTTTTGATCAGGTGACTAAAGAATTAGAATTCTACAAAAACAGTTTACAACAAATTTTAGAAGAAAAATCAAAGGTAACTGAAAATGTGAATTCTCTCAGTGCAATCGTCGATAATAAGTCTGAAGAGTTCTCTCAAATGGAAAATGAAATAACACAACTCAAGTCACAGTTGGAAGTTAAGTGTCAGGCTCTTATTGATGCTGATAATAAGGTTATTGAAAAAGAAAAGAGTTTAGAAGAAACATTGAAACTTGTAGATCTAGAAAAAATGAAAAAGGAAAAATTAAACGCCAAGTTAAAGCTGTACAAAGAAAAAATCATTAAATGTTCTTCGAGTATTTCGCAGTTAAAAAATTCCAAATTCATTTTACTGAAAACAGTCAGTGAGTATTCTGAAAGTGTGCCTAAATGGCAAGAAGATATACTAAACGCGTCCAAATTACTAAGCCAACAGTTGCTAACTTTGGAAAATGAAAACAACTTGTTAAAAGAACAATTGGCTAATCTAGAAAAACCAACTGAGATAATGAATACAGGTGAAATAGACCAATTGAAGTTAGAACGAGACCAGATCAGCAATCAACTTCAAAGCACTAATGCAAAAATGCTCAATGTTGAAACTAAACACAATCAATTGATACAGGAATTCAAAGATTACCAGGCTACTAAAGAAAACCAATCTCAAATTGTGGAAGCTCTCGAAACTGAAAAACTCATTTTGATAAAGGAGAAAACTGCAGCAAGGGACATAATCCAAAATCATGAAACTGAAAAAGATGAACTGCAAAATATCTGCCATAAGTTGAATAACACCATTTCGGAATTGAGATCGGAATTATCTGATCTTAAAGAACATTCAACTAGGTTAGAAAAAGAAAAAGAATCCATTTCCAAGCGACTGTCTTCTTTAAAAAATAATAAAACATCTGCTGAAAGTGATAAGATCACTTCTCTTATGAACGATCTCGCAGCTCTCAAACTTTCGCTGGTTTCTGTGGAAGAAAGGAATATTCTTTTAACAGAAGCTAATGAAGAATTGCAAAACAAAATAGATACATTAACAACTTCTTTAGATGAACCCAATCCGGAGATGTATTCTGTTCTAGAACATAACAATATGTTGCAAGCGGACATCTCTAAACTTGAAGCTAAAATGGCAGCTTACAAGACAGAAAACGCATCATTACTACTTGAAATGAAGGAATCGAGAGCCAAAATCAGTGAGTCGGAAGCAATGATGCAAGAATTTGCTGAAGCAAAAGCCAAACTCAATAATTACAAGTGTGAAAATGTCGAACTCTTAAACGAGATGAAAGAAATCAATCAGGTTTTGAAAGAACGAGGCGAGACAATCTCTAAACAGGACATGGAGATTTCCGAATTCAATCGCCGTATAAAACTTCTTGAGCAGGAAGTTAAAAAAGCTAAGGACGATAAAGTTTCAAAAGATGAAGAGATCAAACAGATGGAAGATCGCCTTCGTGAAAAAGAGAGCAGATTAAAATTAGTAGATTCGGACGGGGAAGAAAAACTACTTGCTCTTAAATCTACTAAAGAAGACTTGGAAGCTCTTCTGAAGGAACGAGATTCAATTATTATATCTCTAAACGAAGATATCGAAAGGTTAAAGACAAACCAAGGAAGCTATGTTAATGGTAAGTAAAACCAATTATGACTTCTTTTAAATTAGTTAATTTAAGTTTCTTTATTAATAGATTGTAATTTACCATTTTTACATTGTGTTGAAGTATTATTTTCTCTATACAGATGCGCCGAGTGAGAGTATGTCAGTGTCAACTGTGTCCAAAATGGATGAACTGTATCTTTTGAAATGGTAATGAATCATACTCGCCATAAAGGATATGGACGAAAAATCTTTTTTAACTTTACAGGTCAATGTCTTTTTTAATGCTATAGCGTTAAGTAATATTGTACATAATTAAAGTAAATTATTTTATTTGTAAAAATACATATAAATATTACTTTAAAAAAAAAAAATTAAAAAAAAATGTTGTGCCTGAAAAAGTCACTAACAATATAAATTGTTTTTAAACCACATTTCAAAAGAATTTTTTTTCTTATCTGATTGTTTTAGAGTTCAAAACCAATGTGTTAAAGTTTATACAAAATAATTGTTATTTCATGTTCTAGATATGCGAAATTGAGACTACTCGCCGTCAAACTAAAAAAGAGAGTCAGCGAGTTGACACTGCAATTAAAAACATCCGAAGACGAAAAATCCAAATTGGAACAAGACAAAAAAGAAATGGCTACCAAAATACAATCAACCGGCAACAATTCAAAAAACATCCAATCCATTCAGGCAGAATATGACAAAGCCATAGACAAACTGGAAGAGAAAGATGCAGATATCAAAAACAGTGACAAAGTTTGTCAGAATCTGAAGACGACCATAGAGAAAATCAACGAGGACTGTGTTACCAGTAAAGATAAAGTGACCAAGTTAGAAAAGGATTTAGATTTTGCGAAAAAGGAGAAAATTGCTCTAGACATGGTAGTCAAAGAATTGCAGACGCAGATAACTAAACTTAATAAAGAAATAGAGCCGTTGAAATTAAGGGATGCAGAAATATTGCAAATCAAAGGTTGGTTTGCTTTATTGCATGTAATGAGGAAATCCACTGCTACCCGGAATTGAATTTTAAAAATGTTTTTGCGTAGACGCGAATATTTAAAAATTTTGAAGTCGTATGAAATATTTCAATAATGTACCCAAAAATAAATTAAAAATGTTGAAAATAGCATTCATTTTAAAATCTTAAACAATGACGTCACTCCTTGTATCTAAGTGTAGTGTTTTCCGTTTCCGTTTTTAAACCCCCGTAGCCATATTTCAAGAAAATGGACCGCGTTCCATGGCATTTTAATATGGAATACAATCTGAATACAATCTACATACAAGCATCTATCGCAAAACAAGATGGCCGCCATTCAGTCTCCCTAGAACAGCTGTTGACAGTTTAACTGACAGTTGCTGAAGAAATCGTTTGCATAGATTTTTGACAGTTTTGTTATTGGCTGGAGAAATACCATGCCGTTAGCCGCCTGTTTTATGACGTCACTCCTGCCAAAATGACGCACTTAGTACATAGTAGTATTTGGCGCGGTATTTGAAATGTGCAACTTTAAAAAATCGTATCTTCATTAATAACTTATAAAAATATATTAAATATATTTTTTTTGCTTAGTTACATAGTACGTTTATAGAAAAAAAATACTTCAGAAAACAGTGGATTCCCTCATTGTAGATTTACAGAATTTTGCATAATTAGTTTATTTAAGAGATGTGTAGGTATGGCTTTGATCTCAATACCACACCCATGTACAGTCGCTGGGTCCCTCGTATACCTAGACAAGCCGCCATTCTGTGTTTAGTTCTGTTAGTCTGTAGACTAGTGCAAATTATGCACAGGAAGACATTTGGGGGCTACGGTTGTACGGAGAAACGGCTACGGATCACATGACTGCGCTTTATCTTAACATTAATAATTTTGTTTTTGTTGTGTTTCTTCACTGGGATGTCGTAAGCCAAGCGGAATATTTTAAGTCTTTACTCTTATAAGTCCCTTTAAATGGATGATTGTTACCAGGCGAGCTATCCGCTAAAGAGGCGCAGCTGTCCGCCGAGGTGTCGGCCCACCAGAGCACGCGAGAGGCTCTGGACAGGGCGCGGCGGGACGTGAAGAAGAAGAGCGTGCTGAGCCTGGAGATGGAGGACTATGAGAGGTCCATGAAGGAGCTCACCACCAAGATGGATGATAATAAGAAGAAGATTGTGCAGGTGAATTGATGCCTTTAACAAAATGGTGGTCTAACCCTAACTTTTTTAAATGGAGTTAATAATCCATACGAAAAATTAATTTGACCATCATTTCCGCAAAGAAACATATAAGTAATCGTCATAACAAAAAAAAAACCCTCCCTTTTCCCCCAACAAAATATCAGTATTGCATATTATCATAGAATAAAAAATATTATCTTTCAGATGGAGTCAACCATAGATACCCAAAATGCAACAATCACTTCACTAAGAACACAAATAAAAATGTTAGAAGATCAGTTGAACACAGAAGAAAAAATAACCAGAGAGACAAAAGACCTCTTCAACATGGCCACAGAAAACCTCAAAGAAAAAGAATCTACCATAAATTCAAAATTGGAAACTATTTCCGAGCTAGAGAAAAAATTAGAAGAGGCAAATTTAAAAAGTGAAGATCTCGATGTTCAACTCGCTTCAGCTTTGGGCGAAAAAGAGAAATCTGCTTTATCTATGGGACACGAGAAATCTGAGTTGATCGGGAAGTTGAAAAGAGCTGAAAATAGGTGCAACGAATTTGAGGAAAAATTACGAGTCAAAAATATCGAGCTGGATGATTTAACAGCAGATTTTGCTGGATATAAGGTTTGAAATATGGCTTTTTTAATGAAGTTATGATATTTATTAATGCTAGATTTGCAATATTGTAAGACTACAAAGACAATATATTATCCTGTGTCCTATTTTAGGTGAGGGCCCAGTCTGTTTTGCGACAGAATCAAACAAAAGATCTTAGTCAGGAAGAGAACCTGAAAGAAGAGTTGGCTGCACTAAAAGCAGAACTGGAGTCCTCAGACCTGAACTTCAGACCACCAAGTAAGATTTATGCGGAACGCAGTCCGTTACACTAGTCTTTCAACAAAATTCAATCTCGACCTGTCAGTTATCACCCGCCATTTTGTAGCCCCAAATCTGGCATGCCGTTGAAATTTTCACGATTCCATAGAAATGCGCCAGTCATTAGCGCTCTTCCAGGTAATTGATTAAAATGTAAAGTGTAAACTGCCGATAAATTGTCAACTCGAAAGTCAAGGAAAACAGAGGTGTGATGCAGAAATTAAGAAGGTGGCATTTTGTTTGCATTAGTTACTTTATATTGATGTAAATTTTTTATTATTCAGGGAGGAGTTAGAAATGGTTGGCACAGAAAGAACTCGTTTGGCCGGTCGGTGCTCGGAACTGCAGAGCACGGTACAGAGTGAGAGGGAAGCTGCAGCCAACCAATCACAGCGCGAGCAACAGGAACAGAAAAATATCAAACTACAGGTGCTGTCTTTTTCTATTTTTCTTACAACGAGATATCGTCGGTCATCGTGCATTACCGCCAAACTACAACTTTGGCTGGTGTGATACTTTTATATTCGTAATACCATAACTGTCATTAGATGTTCCATAAAAAAACAAAATATACATTTAATCAATTTAACACTTATCCTAATTATTGCAATTTATGATGAAAGTGTAAACAATGTGTTCAATTTTGTTCATACAAATTTTCTAAAAAGATACGCTTCCTAGGGTTAATTTCATAACATCACTTATTGTCAAATTCCACCGTCTAAAGACTCCAGCACTTAGGTCAAAGCACGAAACGTGTGACGTAGATGTTTAGTGATGACTTAAATGTCTATTGATGATGTAGTGAGTGACGTAGTAGGTAAAACTAGACACAGGTAGTATTTTTCAAGTATAAAATGTCACTTTTCTGAAATTCTTGTTCGAAGGGTATTTGGACACACTCAAAAATGTTAACGAATGAATTTATTTTAGATGAAAACTTTGATGAAGTCTTAAGTCTTATAAAAAGCAGATAAAGGGTTGGTTGGAAGACATTGATTAAAAGCAATAAGCCCACCCTTGTTGTTATGTAATTGCACACGAAGTTTTAAATAAATAAATAAAAATGTTGTTTAAAACAAATATGATTTTTTTAGATGACAACACTGATGCAGTGTTACAAGAAGCAGATATCCGACTTGGAAGAGCGCACATCAGAAGAGATATCGTCCCTTCGCAAGGAGCTAGAGTTCAGCAAGGCAAGCCTTGAGCTGTCCAGGGAAGTCCACGTCCAGGCCACCAAGGAAAGGAAGAGATCCGCACAGTTCTCCCAGCCGCAGGAGGTCATTCAGCCCGATAGTAATTCCAATGATTCACACGACTCCATGGGAGAGATCAACGTGGCACTTCTGCAGAGAGAAGAAGGAGAGGTTAGTTAGATTTTAACCATTTCAAGACAATTTTTGTGTAGTGAATTTATTTACCAATTATTTTAATTTTTATATTATTCCTTTCCTTTTATTTAAAACTTGATGTAAAACCCTTCGTAACAACCCTATTCTTTATACCAATGTGGTACACACTAACCCTACACAGAAAAAAAATCTTATACATGGCGAGCCTCCAATAACTTCAATAAATTATCTAAAACATCGAATATAGATTTAAATGTGGAATAACCATGGTGATGTGCGGTGTTTGCTATCCGAGTGAAATCACACTTGTTGAGTTAGCATTTTTTTTTCTTTCAGATTTTTCTTATAGTTTTTTCTAGAATAATCTTACGATGAGAATATTTTTCTTTCTTTTTTATCTTTGGTGTTACTACCGGTGAAAAGCACTCTTATTGGTCAACCTACGGACTGGAATACAGAAAGTTGACTGTTGAGTTTTCCTGTAAAAATAAATAAATGCATCTATCAAATGCCATATTATTGATTAATTTATTTAAAACTTGATGTACAATTACATAATAAGTGTGGGCGGGCTTATTGCTATAACTCAATATCTTCCAACCAACCCCTCATTTAGTAGTGATAAACATTTATTATATCAAGTTTTTGTTGGGAGATAAAACAAACGAAAAATTGCATATGGGTTATGTTGAAAATTTTAATATAAAACTTTCCATATCAACATAGTGGACAAAATTTCATGCATTCAAATCACAGTAAAAAATGAATTCTAGGGTTCCGAAAGCACTCCATCGCCGTCCCCGACGTACCCTCGCTCCACGCAGACCAGGGCTGCGTCAGGACGGAACCGTCGGGAGCCGGTGCCACTAGAGCAGCTTCTGGAAGCCGATATTCCAGATCAGGGCTATGATGAAGGAGACATCGAAGGTCGCTTGGAGAACGCTCTCAGACAAATTGAAATGCAGGACAAAAGGTAAGAAATACTTGGTTTTAGTAAAGGTTCTAATTACATTAAAAAATACACACAGTAATACTTACTACTACTGCTACTTTCCCTTATCTGCCCCCAATGGTGAATAGGGCACTGCATCGGTACACCAAGTACAGTGTATATTGAAGGTAGGAAGATCAGTATTACGCTTCAGAACCAGACGAAGGTATCACACATGAAATATTAATGTGAAAATCACATGTAAATGTAAATAAACCCCCTATAAAAATCGAATCTGCGACCTCATGCACGGTAGCCAAATGCACTACCAGTATGCTACGAGGTGGATATTATACATTGAGCATAAAAATACAATGAGACAACAAAACATTCTAATGTTTTGACTTTTATCCGTTTGCAGGCTGGCCCATATGACTGACATCGTGGCTGAAGCGGAGAGAGAGGTGGCGCGGCGCACTCAGCTCAACGAGGTGCTGAAGGAGGAGGTGCGGAGGTGTCAGCGCGCGCAAGATCGGGCGCTGCATCAGCACAATCAAGAGTACCTCAAGAATGTCATTGTCAAGGTGATTATTTCAACAGGAAATCTCAATTATTACTAAATTATTGTACAAAACGTTGGTCCTGTAAAACCGTCATTGAACTCCTATGTACCAAATAATGAAATGAAATAAATATGTTCTAATTTGAATTGTTGCAGTTCCTAACTCTGGGTGCCGGAGACGAGCGCAGTCGGCTTGTTCCGGTGCTTCACACCATCCTGACACTTAGTCCTGATGAGAAGCAGCAGCTGACGGCGGTTGCCAAAGGTAGGATGCTAGTTCATCTTAAAATAGAAAATTAACTGAAGACTTTTCTACATATTTCAATCGTTTTTGTTAGTAATTCAGATTGGAAGGTGCTAAAATTAATGCTTAACCCATCCATGGCAGCACTAGTGTACCTATCATACGTACGTACGGGCGGCACCATTTGACGTCTATACATTTATCTTAATTACATCATAATTATGTCATGTAGGCATAACGTTACAGTTTCCAAACAATAAAAAAGGCATAAGGAATACATAAACATTATATCTGTATCATTAGATCACAGGGATCTAGTGTTTTAGTGTTTATTTTTTATATGCATACAAATATCACTCACTTTTCTCAAGGTGTACATAATTTTACATAATGTTTTGATCATTTGCCGAGAGATGTCATTAGACAACACTTTTTTTTTATCATATTCACGTATCGATTTGTATAAAGACTTCATGTTTACTGGTTATCAACACGCATAGCTAGCGACCACTTAAGTGGCCGCTCGCCTATATGACACGTTTATGCAGTGGCCACTTAAATGGCCCATAGACATGAATGGGTCAATAAAAGGATGGTTTTTCTGCATTTTTTCAGTAGTTTTTTGGTTATGTATTCTAAAAAATATATATTATAAGTTATAAAAAGTAATTAATGAAAAGTACATTCATTAAGTTTTTAATTAGTATCAGATGCCTTTTTTCCTATGTTTTTTACGCTTTCCAACGGGTTTTATAAAATCGATCATTCTGGTACACATCTTCTGTAAAATGATAAATTTATCAGGAGTGGTGATAAACGACATGCAGTGTGAGAATGAAGGAGCTCAATTGAAAATAAATCAGAATATACGTATGAACACGCTATTCATTTTCGCAAAAAAAATTTCAAACATAATACTTACACGGTCGCAAATTGTTTTTCATCTCTTCTGAAAATTCCTAATCTTGCTATAGCGTTATTTTTCGAACGAGTGAGGGAAATGTACATTTGTTTTTTATTTCCGCAGGACTAGACCCGAATTCGAACCGTGGTTGGGGAAGCTATCTTCCTTGGCCTGGGAAGAGTTAGACCGATCTTCAGAATGTAAAAAGTATCATATTAAGAAATTTGCTGACTTATGTTATTATTTTTTCTTGAACTTAATAAAAATCAAACTTATACACTGTGAAGACTCGATGTACAAGCGGGAAGCTAGTAAATCTATATCATATTTGCAGTCGATTTTGTAGAATAATTGTTTACGAGAAAATTGAGTAGGTAAAGTAGATTTTTTTTTAAATTTTCACAAACGATATAATTCTGAACCAGGAATGTTTAAATTGTAGCTATAAAAATGTTTTATATTATATATGAATATAAATATTCCATTTTATGGCATTTTTAGACTGTGATATTAATATGGAGAAATGCGTGTTAGAAAGATAATTAATTAATTTTAGGTATGATTTTTTAAAAAAGGATTAAAATAATGAAAATGAAACTTAATTTAATTATTTTAAAAGATAAATTATGATAATATATTTCCTTCGTGATATCAGTTTTTGCGCTGACACGTGACCTAGGCCAGTTCTCCATACCATCATAGTCATTGATTTTCCCCCTGGAATGCAGCACTAGATACCGATACTATAGCAATAACTTTTTCCACCTTTTAGATAAATATATTGACCAGAAGCGTGTTTGCTTTGTCTTTTTTTTAAAAACATTTTATTTGTTAAAATAAATAAATATGTTATTAAAAACATACTTCTGGTTGATATCTAAAACTTTGTATAAAAATCATTGCTCTTGTGCGAAATAAGCGATGTCTTCCAACCAACCCTTAGTTATTTTAGTGATAATCATTTATTGTACCGAGTATTGGTGGGGGACAACACTTAAAAATTACATCGCATTATTAACAAGATGGTGGATTTGAACGGGTGGTTGCCAGTGGGTAGCGTCGCGGTCTCTGAGTCCAGAGATCGTTGGTTCGAATCCCCACTTCGACACGACTCGATTCCTATTTTCAAGCACAAACCGCTTAGGCTTTATTGAAAATAGTATTTACAAATTGAAATATGTGCAAATATCATAGATTGCATAGATTTCTTTTTATTTAAAAAAAAAAAAAAAAAAGATTAATACACTAAAATATGACATCAGGAAATGGAATAGAGGAAGGAAGGAAAGAGATAGGGAAGATTATGAATGAAGGATGTCTTAAAGGATTGAGGAGAGGGGTTTTAAGTTATTATCGTATGTTTGCACACAGTAAATCGTTAATATAGCTAATAATGTAAATATGTTTTTTTTTTTTACGTTTTTAAAAGCATTTAATATATCAATATCTACTTAAACTTTTACATTAAAAAAATTAACCGTCAGGTCAGCCAAACGTCGCGCCGACTATTCGTCCAGTTTTCGCTTTATACGGGACAGTTTGTGAACTGCACAAGATACTGTACTGTTTTCGGTCCCGTATAAAGAGCGCTTAAGAGAAAGTGATTCTGCACATGATTTGTATGTTTAAACATTTTAAAAGTTATAGTAACTTACATCTTTGTGATCCTTAACTCCCTGTGTTAACTAGAAAACAACTTTATCATGTTGTTTTATTTTTAAATTTGAGGCTTCTTACAATACCTACTGTTTTTATATTATACTGGTATATACGTAATTTGGGCCAACTCCTTGAGCAGGTTGGGGTGAATGTGTTTATGACAATCTTAGTGCCGAGACAGTGATAGGGGCAATGAAAGCATTTGGTCGCGTATATAACCTTCTTTTCTTCCGCTTTTTCCAGTTAAAACTGAATCTAATTAATTTTGCGGATTAGCTTTAAAAAATCGGTAGAGCTGTGCTGGACTGAAAAAAGATTCAATAGTCTTTAAAACAGTCTGGGGAAAGGGTGGGGCTTTCATTGTAGTATGCGTACTTTTTAGCACACAATTTTTTTCCTAATCTCACATGAATGTGGTGTGTAAAATGTATTATTCAAACTTTATTATTGCTTATCTATTTTTATGTGGTGTGGTAGGTATAACACTTATTTATTTTCTGTATCTTATACTTACATAAATATACTGGGTGGCCAGACACTTAAGGTACAATTTCTTTTTAGATTACTCTCCCATCCAGGGGTTTTCAAATATACCCCTGGATGATGCCAGATTTTTTGTAGTTTTTGAGTTACGATTTAATTTTTTTGGTATCTTTGAGACAATAATAAATTACAGTATTGGTTGTTGTCACTCCACTGGCCCTAAGGCACGTGCTGGAGTGTCGTCACTAATGCTGTGTAAATAAAAAAATAATTTTTTTTTTTTATGTACCTCAAGTGTCTGGCCACCTTGTATGGATAAAATGCTTTATAATTTTAGTTTGTATGGAGTATCATAATAAAAAATATTAAATTAAATATTGTATTTTTATTTTTAATATAACCTTCCTTTCCTCTCTCCTCTCTCCTCTCTTCACGATAGACTCACCACAGGCTTGAAACAAAAGGTTTCGGGTTCGATTCTCGGTGAGTACACAAAAAAGTTCTCAAACTTGGCTTTAAGCAATTTACATTTTATTTATTTTAAATTTTCAATTATTAATTTTAGATTTAAAAAATTAATGCAATCTACATTTTATTTATTTCAAATAAATTATAAATATTATATGTTATACCAGAATGTGTTGCTATTTTTTTTTAAATATATTTTTTCTTATTATATACAATATAATAATAATTAGATGACAACATTTTCCTTGCAAGAAACAGCCAAAAAAATATAAAATATGTATACATTGTGCAGCAAAACTCGATGTACAAGCGGGAAACCAGTGAATCTACGTCACGTTTGGAGTCGTTTTTGTAGTTTTTTGTTTATTTGACCCCAGAGTTTTCGAGAAAATTGAGTAACATAATTTTTTTTTTGAGAAATTCTTACAAATTTTTATAAAATGTAATTTATTTAGTCAAATGCATACGAAAAACAATAGGAAAAAATGAGTTTTAACAAGATTTAATGCAGTTTTACTTAATCAACGGTACTTATGAACGCTTTTAAAGAAGAAAAAAAAACTCAAATTCAAGTCATATTACACATTCTTCGACTGCAAATAAGATGTAGATTCATCAGCATTCGAGTTGTACTACGCATTTTGTTACTCCGTGTACCCATAATGAAAAATAATTGGAATAATATTCACTTATTCAGATATACTTGCAGCATTATCTTCTAGTTAGAATCAAGTTGGTTAAGTACCTACGCATATATTTTGTCTCAAAATGATTTTCATTCCAAATATGAAAATACGAGTACTGCCCTGAGCGGAAACAAGTGAATCCTTTTTCCATACTTCCGCTGTCACCCGTTGTTCAAATTGTCATCTAAACTGCCGACAAATATCCCGTAAGTCATTTCAAAAATTAAATACAGTAAAGCAATATTTTGTGATGTTTTTTAATGCGTAAAATGTGCTTTGTTTTATTAAAATGTGTATTTGTTGCTATGTATTGATCGAGGTTCCCGGATGAACCTGAGCTTGCCGCGCATGCCCGGAAAACCTTGGAGACATAAAGCCGCTGTAAGGGGTAAGCGTGTTCTTTCTAACATTTAACCCACTTTTATCTTGTTTTATTCACAATTTCATTACAACTACGCCCCCGTTTGATAACTCTAATGAAAATGGCTACGATTTGCCGTATTTTCCAATTAAAAACGCGGTAAATTTGCAATTTATCGTGTTATAAAAGTTCGCCGGTACACGATTTCGTTACGCAATTTGCCGGCTGTGTTTCTACAGGTTCAAACGCCAAATTAATCCAATTACTTTATAAATTAGCGGCACAATCAAAACAATTATTATTTTTAAATGTTTTTGTCATCATTTTTCTGTATTTGATTTAATATTTCGAAGCGTGTCTGTCATGAGAGTGACGCCATTAATTTTGGAAACGCACGCCGTTTTTTCATTCGGTCACACAATTTTCCGGACTTAAAAACGTAATTAATTAACCAGATATATCTTCAATTCTTTGATTCAATAAATAGTATAATCTAATACAGTTTAATTCATAATTGATTTGGAATTTTTTCAATTTTTTTGAGTCCTAATTTCAAGGCCAAAAGACTACCCCCAGACTAGGATAAATCGATTACAAAATTTTCCAGACATTTTCGTTTGGATTAATTTCATTCCTTTTTCTTCTTTCACTGAATCAAATATCAGATTTCGTCTCGACGTGTGCTTAGTTATACTTATGTCTGAATTAAATAGCGAGAGAGAGAGAGAGAGCTAAAAAGTATTTTAAACTATTATTAGATTCGCGGAGTGCACATTTGCTAGATGCATACAACTTATTTGGTTTTTTTTTTCAACTCTCAGACAGGACACGTGGTCTGTACTTTATTGCCTTTATTTGTAAATTAAAGTAATGCATCTTTGCAATAGAGTAACATTTATTATACTCGTATTAAAATAAATAAATATATTCTTCCTTACCCGCATTTAATGCGTACGGCACCGCAATCGGTTGACAATTACGTTGTAATATTACGATTTTTTTTAGAAATTTGATAAATAAAATTTCTCTTTCACTACATTTTTTTATTGGTCCTTTAAAATTACTTTCACCAAAAATGTTATTTTTTTAAATAACTTTCTCAAGAATTTGTAAAAAAATAAATAGGCTGTTGTGTCCTATCGCTATAATAATACTCTAGTACTATTTTCCCCATATCCGCACTTAATGGTGCATAGGGCACAGCATTGGTACACCAGTTGCAGTGTATCTTGATAATTTATTACAAGAAGGTAAGATGATCAGTCTTACGCTTCAGAAACGTCATATAAACACAGGATTAGGCATCGTTTAGATGGATGTCGATATCGATACATCAACCAACCTTAGGTCAATAATTTTCGCTTTATTATAAGTTGTTCTTAGTTAGAAACTTTGGTGGTTTCAACATGATATTCTGGATTTATTAACAACCATTACACCTTTTTTTTTAAATTGCACGCACCTATTTTTTTTAAACGATTTTCTAGGGAAGGTCAAATATTGAATATTTGTATGAAATGGAGTTAAAAACAAGAAGCCCTCTTTTTTTTTCTTTTTTAACTGTCATTTTTTTTTTTTCTTAAAATCACAACTCTTATTTTTAGTTTTATTATTTTTATTGTAATTAATGATTAGTTAAGTTATGAAATATACCTATATGTATTGTATTCTACCTATGCTATGGCTACTTTCGTTCTTCATACTTGGCTCGCGTGATTGGCAAAATATACTTCGCGTATTTTATTTACTTATACATCTCTTTAAATGTTTCATCAATAGTGAAATTCAAAGTATTTACTTCGCTACCGTATCGATTTCAATATTTATTAAACGCATTACATAAATTATATTCACTTACGTTCTTACGATAGCCCCAAATATTTCAATATTCGGAGATACTTTCAAATAGCCGGAAATAACTGTGACGGAAAATAAAGAATAGTTTTGTTGCAGTGGGATTCGAAATTTGGAATCCGGAATCTGCGCCCGTAACCACGGGACCACGACCCTTATGTTCAGTATTACATAAATGTATGCGCGTATATTTAATGTTGTATAGGTAGTAGGTATTAGTAGATGCTAACCAACGTGGCGCACATAGGGTCCGGATTTGAAAAATATTGGACTTAGGAACCGAAGTTAGTAGGTACTCAGATTTTTTAAAGTTGCACACGGTAGAAAATCTGATTTGTTGCGTAAAAATTCTCTTAACACGGTTTAAAAAATACATACGAAAAAAGTGTAATGAGTACGATTGATTTAAAAAAATTCTCGGTGTGTTAGTAGTACAACATTTTGTACGCTTTCAATATTTTTATTGTGTAGGGCTGTTAACATTTTTTTGCTATATTATTTAGGCTATTAAAAATATTGCAAAACCACACATTATTGCTACGAAACAATATGGCAAAAAAGATTAATAAATAAAATAAAATATTGTATGTTCTACTATGCCTTAACGCCAAGGCTGCAGGTATATTGGATTTTTTTTAAATGAAGAACATAAATGAATAATATATTAATATACAAAAGGTATTACAAAAATGGTATTACAAGGCAGTTCATAATGGAGTTCTGGTACCAACCCTTATGTATGGTAGTGAAGCGTGGTGTTGAAAAAATAAGGATGAAAGTAGATTGAATGCAGTTGAAATGCGATCTCTCAGGCAAATGTGTGGTAAGACTATGTATGATAGGTGTACAAATGTCGAAATTAGAGCAGAGTGCAAGGCTGAGATAAGCATTATCGACAAAATTAAGAAAGGTCTTTTACGATGGTTCGGTCATGTAGAGCGAATGGATGATGAAAGAACGGCTAAAAAAATATATGATGCGACTGTACCTGGATGTAGAAATCGAGGAAGGCCGAGAAAAGACATGCTTGACAAAACAAGTGCTTGAAAGTGGGCATGTAAGAAGTCGGAATAATCGACGTTACGTGCATGAGAAGATGTATGAATGTGGAGGAAAGCAAGAGAAGTGTGCCAGGACAGAGTGGTGTGGCGTTCTATCCTCTCTGCCTACCCCTTCGGTGAAATGGCGTGATGGTTAGTTAGTTAGTTATTACAAAAAAAATCTATCTTACTCCATACACATTTTTATTATGTATTTTTTTACCATGATAAGAGTTAATGTAAAGATAATTTAACATAACAAATATTGTTGTTACAGATTTTCTACCGTACCTATTCAATTTTTTAAAATCGGAATAATGACTTAGGTTCCTGAGACCACTATTGTTCAAATCCGGACCATGGTGCGACGGCGATGCCGACGCATCCACTTTTCTGCGAATTTTGTTATTATGATGAGTTCTCAAAGGAAAACAAAAACGATAATAATGTGAAGGCGTTTCGGCTGGCTGGGCTAAGCCATGTATGCCTCCCGAGAGCCTTAACCATGCTTCCCTATTTTGCAAAGCATCGGATTCTATTGGTCGACTATTCGTCGGCAGTTTACGTCAGAACAACGGGACGTAGAACACACATGGGATGGGCACGGGAACTGGCGACCTATTGCTTGTCTTGGAGGTAGTTTGTGGAATCCATATGCTCCACATGAGAGTGGATATAGAATCATGATGATGAAACCTGTTTTTTTTTAGTTTTGTGAAAAAAATATTCTTTCAGCGGTTAAAAATAATTAGATTATTCTCTTGCTTAGCTAACAGAGGAACACACAAGTAATACAAAGGACTCGGGCAAGTCCACCACCACGGGCCACCTGATCTACAAGTGTGGCGGCATCGACAAGCGCACCATCGAGAAGTTCGAGAAGGAGGCGCAGGAGATGGGCAAGGGCTCCTTCAAGTACGCCTGGGTGCTGGACAAGCTCAAGGCGGAGAGGGAGCGCGGCATCACCATCGATATCGCGCTGTGGAAGTTCGAGACGGCCAAGTACTACGTGACCATCATCGACGCCCCCGGACACAGGGACTTCATCAAGAACATGATCACCGGCACTTCGCAGGTAATTACTACTTCTTGCCTAGACAGGTGATAAACAAGGGCTCTTTCAAGTACGCCTGGATTTGTATTAAGTATAATTTATCTTGTGCGATTAATATGCAGACGTGATGAACAATCTCATAGTGAAAACATAAGAGACTATCCATTTTTCTTGTATTTTATTGCTAATCTATGATTTCTTGTGTTTTAATGATCAGCTTAAACTGCCAGCTGAAAATTGCTCAATGTGCCTGCATATTACTTCAAATGTGGCCTTATTTAAATGATATTTAAAGAATACATTATTGTAAAACACAGGATTACTCTTTTAAATTTTAAAAGTTTGAAATTGGTAGCTGGAACCAGTCGTGACCAGTAATCAAAATCAATAAATAAACAGACGAGATACTAGATATACCTATAGTAGAGTGTCCCTTATATGACCAAAAAATTATTTTTTTCGATTTTGAAAACGCATACCCTCTATCTTTTTTGCAATTACTATGGCCTATTCAGATACGAAATTTCATATGTGTACAATGATTTTAACTCGTGCCGACAAGGCCTCAAAGTTCTTCAAAATTTAAGAAATTCCCTTCATGTTGTATGAAACATGTTCCGATGCAAGTCGGCACGGGTTACTGTACTCCAAATGAACTGAAATTTTCTGAACAAGTGTTTTATAGCAATACAAAAGAAAGTGGGCCCTATGCATTAAATAATAATCAAGTTGAAAAATAAGGGACACCAGTAGGGTGAAAACAAAATATAGCATATGACCAAAAAATTAATTTTTTCGATTTTGAAAACGCATACCCTATATCTTTCTTACAATTACTTTGGCCTATTTAAATACGAAATTTCATATTTGTACAACGATTTTAACTCGTGCCGACGAGGCCTCAAAGTTTAAAAAAAAAAAAATAATAATACTCAAGTTAAAAAATTAAGGGACACACTAACCTATAGATATAAAAGTAAAATCTTAATTGACAGATTTAAGCATATCAGCTTCCAGCTGCTCACTTAAAATAATTGATTGATAAACTTGCATAGCGCATATTTCAAACAAACTAAAATTTTTAATATAATAAGACTCAAGAAGCGCTAATGAAAAGCGCCATATTAGTTCAAACAAACTAATTTTTCTATCCCGCATTCCAGGCGGACTGCGCCGTGCTCATCGTGGCCGCCGGCACCGGAGAGTTCGAGGCGGGCATCAGCAAGAACGGGCAGACGCGCGAGCACGCGCTGCTGGCCTTCACGCTGGGCGTCAAGCAGCTCGTGGTCGGAGTCAACAAGATGGACTCCACCGAGCCGCCCTACCACGAGGCGCGCTACGAGGGAGATCAAAAAGGAGGTCTCCTCCTATATTAAGAAGATTGGTGAGTACCACCTATCTACAATGATGAAATAATATTTCCATCAATAATCTGCAACAGCAGTTTTGTTAAATCATACCTTGAATGTAAGTTTTTTTTTTTGGTAACCAAACACGAGTCAACATGTTTGTAAAAATTAATGATTTGCTGGTTCATATTTAGTTAACAATGAAACAATGTGAAATGTTTATTTTAATGAGGATTTTTTCACACAAAAAAATTCATGTGATAACCCAAAATTGGATTAGTTCATTTTCAATGTGACTTTTCTATCACATTTTTTAACCAATTTCACAGTAAAAAATATTTAGAATCTTATCCAATAAACTGCAGCATGTAAGAGGGGCTGACTCCGTTATATCCAACCCCAAAAAACTTGTGGATCAATGCAAAAAGTTAGTAGAGCTTGTTTTTACTTTTGATGATAAATAACCTGGTTGATATTGTTTGTCAGGTTACAATCCAGCCTCTGTGGCGTTTGTCCCGATCTCCGGTTGGCACGGAGACAACATGCTGGAGCCCTCCGACAAGATGCCCTGGTTCAAGGGGTGGACTATCGAGCGCAAGGAGGGGAAGGTGGAAGGGAAGTGCTTGATTGAGGTGAGTTATAATGATAATAATAGAGCATCCATTATGAATTTGTGTATAGTATGCGTTTCATTTTTAAAATCCATTTTATTTATTCACTAGCATTAAGGTTTATCAGAACATGGCTCTTGTTATTATATTGTATAGGTATTAGAAGCAAAATAAAATTTCTTTATAATCATCAGGTTCACTGCCAGCTCCGCCAATTAGCAGAATTAGTTTGTCGTTGAAAATTCTGCCATGCCATTTGGCAGAGTGTATAGTGAAGAAACTGGCAACTCTAAACTTAAGAACTGAGTTTAAAATCTTTTAAAATATCTAATTACATTGAATAAATAAATTTAATAAAAATACTTTCATAATAAAGTATTTTTACTTAATCATACTTCATTATGAAGTTAATGCCGATTCAATCAATAAAATAAATTAGAATCCATTTAGGTATCCATAGAAAGAGTATAAAATTATATTAAAAGACACAGCCTTTCCCAAGACATTTTTTAAAAAAATTATAATATTCACATATAAGAAATTCTGCAGAAAAAAACATGGGCATGACCCAAATTTTGCCTGTTTAGAGCAGCAGTCAACCTGCTAACATGCTGAAATTTCTTTTGGTAGAATATAATGTTGTATTATTTTTTTTAGAAAAAATTAATGTTGTATTATTTTTTTAATGTGACAATTTGATTGTATTTCCAGGCTTTGGACGCCATCTTGCCCCCATCTCGGCCGACGGAGAAGCCCCTCCGCCTGCCGCTGCAGGACGTGTACAAAATCGGAGGAATCGGGACGGTGCCCGTGGGTCGAGTGGAGACCGGAATACTAAAGCCAGGTTAGTAAACTCTTTAATATTACAACCATCATTAACAAGTATAAAAAATGTTTACCGACCAACAAACAAAAGCACTGAGTTTTAATACCAGTAAATCATGGATTTGGCGTAAGATAAAACTAGCAGTCACCACACAGAATATAAAAAATAATGAAAAATTAAATTTCATCTCTATTTTAAGGTAGCTATATAAATTCTTCAACAATAATATGGATATTGTGACTCATGCACTTACCTTGTTTTGGAGTTAGTAGAAAGAGAACAGACTTTAAAACCTAATATTGCATTTGAAAACTAACAACAGTTTTTTTGGTCGCCAATTATAAACGCATAAAACCTCAATTTTTCCCAGTTTGTATAATCTTTCAGTGTTCACAAACAAAACATTAAATAATCTCATTAAAAAATTAATAGTTTCACGTGTTTACACCATTAATTGGCAATCAAAGATAAAGGAGGAGGGGTGTGGACGAAAGGAAGTTAATTGCACTTCCCCAGGTTCAAACGCAACTACATATTCATATTCATAAACGAATCCTTATCAGATGTTGTTGCCGTTAATTAATTAAGAACACTAGATGAAATCTTGATGTGTATCTTTGTAAAATAACACAAGTATCAATGTCTCAGGTATGCTGGTTGTGTTCGCCCCCGCGGCTCTGACTACTGAAGTAAAGTCTGTGGAGATGCACCACGAAGCCCTACAGGAAGCCGTCCCCGGGGACAATGTTGGCTTCAATGTCAAGGTAAATATCATAACCCTAATATATTCGACACTTTGTAAGGCTATTTAATATATTCATGACTTTCTAAGGAACACAGAAGTGCCTTTGTAGAAACTTTTGGTATCTAATGTCATCTGGCAAAGGCGTTTCGAAGTTAATATACTATGTATGTCTCTCTATCTTGCCTATTCTACAAGACATCGGGTTCTCTGTGTCCTGGACGTCCACTATTGACGATCCGTCAGCAGTTTACGTTAGAACTGCGGGACGTAGACTTGGCTTGCGAGGATGCATCATCACATATCTGTATCATTTATGTAGCTAACATGTTTTGTTTACTTTCCAGAATGTATCGGTGAAAGAATTGCGAAGAGGATTTGTTGCAGGCGACTCCAAAAATAATCCTCCCAGAGGAGCTGCTGATTTCATTGCACAGGCAAGTGAAACTTTAACATCATTGGGATATGCATTTGTGTCCCCAAATATCATTATTGATATAATGATTTCATAACGAATTGTTGGATTGTTATCCAATAGTTTTTTTGATTATGGTTTGGACAATTTCAGAAATTATCTAACGCTAGACATTTTTTGTCAAAAATTACTATGCATATAATAAGGAAACGTAACATCAATTTTTTTTATTTAATATTTATCCGTGTAGCATAAAATACCTTCAAGGAGCTGTGAAAACACCATTCTAAAAATGGTGTGAAAATATGGTGAACTAGGCACTTACAAATTGTAATTATTGTGAATCAGGACTAAACTGCAGTATAACATACAGACATTTAGATTTTATTTTTCATTAAAATATTTATAATGCTGTTTTGTAGGTAATAGTACTGAACCACCCTGGCCAGATCTCCAATGGCTACACTCCAGTGTTGGATTGTCACACGGCTCATATTGCCTGCAAGTTTGCTGAAATCAAAGAGAAGTGCGACCGCCGTACCGGTAAGTTCAAATTTACATTTCTGAAACTATGATCACAAAACTTAACATCACAAAGTCATATAGTTGTTAGCAAGCTTTTCTTCAGTACTTAAATCCAGAATTTGATTACCGACTGATTTGATATGCTCGAAAAATTACTGTAAATGAACAAAAAAAATCTTAAAAAATAAAATGAATATCTGTTTTAAATCGGTAGCAATGAAACTATTCAACATTGTTGATATGTGGACTGGGACTTAGTATTGTATAATAAAAGTATAGGAATTCAGTGAATATGCTTTTTCTTATTACAAAAAATATGTGTTGGGATTAAGAAGACATTTGTTATTCTATAGGAAAACATGGATCATGAATTAATTTTAATAACCTCAATATGACTGTTGTTTCCAGGTAAAACTACAGAAGAGAATCCAAAGGCGATAAAGTCCGGAGACGCGGCCATTGTGAACCTGGTCCCCACCAAACCGCTCTGTGTCGAGTCCTTCCAGGAGTTCCCTCCGCTGGGGCGCTTCGCTGTGCGAGACATGAGGCAGACCGTCGCTGTGGGGGTTATCAAGGTAAACACTGCCATTATGCATACTACATATATAAATCACATTCAACTGTGAAAAATAAGTCATAAATGCAGAAATTAAAAGAATAAGTACGCAGTTTGTCCACCACATACTGCATGGTGTCGGAACCCGGTGGTTCTTAGTCCTTTTTCCTTAGAACTTAAAACGTACTATTTATTATTTAATAGAATGTACATAAAAAAAACTGTTTTTAATTTGTGTCTTTTTTCCTTCCAGAGTGTGGTGTTTAAAGATATATCAGCTGGTAAAGTAACAAAGGCTGCGGAGAAGGTACAGAAGAAGAAATAACTAGGGGGCACTGCCCTCGAGTACAGGCCAGCGGCCTCCCCCTCCCCCGCCCCCGCCCAGTCCACCCTCTCCCCCTACCCTGACATCTGCCAATCCCGCTTGGACCCGTTCTTTTACCATAAGGAGTTCCGGAGAAAAGGAAACGCACTTGTCCACGCTCTTTCTTCAGGCAAATATCAACTCTGCACTCTGCAGCAAGTCGTGGGCACCGAGCGTTATTCAACCATACAATTTTACATTCATTTTATCGTTATCCTTCTTTTACTTCCGAAGCTGTTTGATTTACATTTTGTTGGATGCGAAACACGAGAGAAAGTTTTCACGGATAACTTTTCCTGCTCTAGTTGCCAAAATGATATGCGCGCACTGCGAGTGTGCGAACACAAAATGGACGCCGGATGCGAGAGTCGGGCGGTCTCATCACTAGATAGAGTTTACGAATATGTCACATTCGCCGTGAACACCTGACATCATTTTAACACGGAGGCGACTCCAAATAGTTGTTGGTTAATATTCAGAAAGATTTAATACGATGGAATGACGTCGGTTTATTTTTAGTAATATTTTTAAAATTTGTTGATTGTTTTTATTAAATCTCAAATCTTCATGATGCGATATTACAGAAAAAAGATAACCATTCTGAAATGTCAAAATAGACTACAATTATATTTTAATTAGTAAGTCATAAGAAAAAAAGCACAAATTTTTAATGTTTTTAAAACTTCACAAGGTGAATTAAGTATGATTTGGTCAGTATTTAAAATGCCCATAAAGGCAAAATTTTATATTTAGTATTATATATTATTAACTATTCAAACCTAACTTGTTCCAACTTATAGCATCATTTTTTATATTGGCGAAAATGATTTTATTCTTATATTATGTTAGGAAAGCGATAGAAGTGTACTGTGTTGGATGGTTTTGGAGTGTTGAATTTAAAATAAAACATGTTACCGTTAATTTATTGATCAATGTTTTGTTGATTTAAAACTGTTTTGATTTCAATATATTTTAGTTTGTGGGTAATGTAACTAGATAGATGGAAGGAATATCTATGCGTGGGCAATAAACGATATCACTGTATCCATGTGTTATATTTTTAAGTTGTTTTAATATTTTTAAGAGAAATTCTGTTATTTATTATTAGAATCGTTTGGAGTGAAAAGTATGTATTGAAAGGTTACACGAGAAGATAATATCAGCTTGTTTAGTTTAAAAAATGTCCTTTAACCTAACATTGTTTAAGTTCTTAAACGGAGACATAATTTTTAATATAAATACTGCATAGATCACTGTGTATATGAGTGCTTTAGGTAAAAGTTCCAGTAACATAGACTAATTTCATACAAAAGTTTGAAACGGAAATTTTATTCAATATATATATGTATGATTTCATGTTTTGTAGGTTTGTAGTATAAAAATTTCCAAGATCTCAAATTTGTACTGCACTTAGTCTCGTAAGAATGCATTTGTTTAAACTAATTTCACACATGATTTGATCACGTTTGAGTTGCATTTATTACCATTATCAGATGGGGATAGTCTGCAGTATGCATTATGCAGTGTGGGATGTGTCGCGGTCAGTAATTGGAAAGTAAATTGGTAATTTAGCTTGTTTAGTCTCCCCTCCGCCCTCAGCCGGCTATGGTGACCCCCGCACTAGCGTGGCGAGGAAGCTGTCCCTCTCTGGATGTGTAGTACTTGGTATACTTGTTACGCAATATTACCCTTGATTGTGTAACCCTATTTACTCTCTAGTTTACATACGGGGAATATGTCTCCCGGGTATTGTACTATCAATAAAGATGCTACTGAAATAAACGGGATTTTACTTTTCTTACCCATTTATACCTGTTTATCGTATCTTGATAATTTGTCATAAATTAGGTTAACATAAATAAAAAATAATAAAGTACTCAAGATATTGTTGAAAGTCATAATAATTCCAATAAATTCTTATAATTTATTTTCAAGTCAAAACATGTTTATTTCTGCTGCTAATCTGGAGCGCTTGTTAATCCTAGGAAGTAGATTTATCAAGATTATAAAATACTTTTGAAGTAATATCACTAAAAAAAAATGTCAAATATAGCTCACCCAATAACCAAGAAGTTTAAAAAATTAAACAAAATTAATGAAAAAGAAATCTAGAGCAACCTTTAACAGTTTTTAATTTTTGTTTAATTAATACACAATTTGTTTAATAAAAAAGAACATAAATTATACAGTAATCAGACACATACATACATTAAAAATATTAAATAATCACACAAAGGCATAGCCTGTTCGTGGATTGTTCAGTTTTTTCACATGACAACTTTGAAGTGTACTTGTTGCAAGTTACTTTAAAATTCTTAGTTCACTTCTACTATTTATTACATACCATCTTTAGACTTATAAATTGGGAAGTAATATTGAGTTAAATATATTTTAATATGAAATTGAATAATGACTGATTTTTCCTTTGATTTCATTGCATTTTACAGATGCCACATACTTCCACAGCAATTTTTATAATAAATTTATATTATATAAGGGTATTTATAACTACTCAATTTATTATTCAAATTTTATGAAGTGTTGAAAGCAAATATTAAAAAAAGAACCACATGGACATGCACAACGAAATAGCTACGCGGAGCTTCTGATGCATTATTCACTCAAACCAGCTATAAATAAAAATTACAAGAAAAGACAAAGTAAGTGAATCCTGCATGGATCATATTACGATAAAAACAAAAAACCTATATACAGGCATTATTTATGAGTCATCCATAACAGACCACTTCACAACAATGACAGATGCTTGCAAAACTCCTGAATGTAGTCAACCTAATATTATACACAAAACGAGCTTTGACTATCATAAAATGAAAATATCACTTAACAAATATAACTGGATTGACATCCTCAATAATAAGGAAACAAACCAAGCTTGGGATCCTTTTTTATAAAAAGTTGTTATCAACCTACTACCTACTAGAGAAAAAAAAAGTGTTGTAAATGAATACCTACCTCAGCATGAGCATTGCCCAGTGAGATATTTCATCTAAAAAAATGTTAATTATACTATTTTTTTTTTTTTATTTATTAAATTTCAATTATTATTATGCACTTATCACAAATGTAAAGTTAAAATGAAGCGATAAAAGACAATGAAAAAGAAAGATTAATTTTTATTCGGTAACACATCAATCTATGTATCTACCTAATAAAATATTAGCATGAGATTTACCTTGGATAACCACTCCATTTCAAGATGCAAATTATTTATTTGAAAGTAAAAGTAATATTTTAGTGTTGTTCTTCCTGCAGAGCATAAAAATTAAGGTCATTATTTTCATGTAATAATAGTACTTTAACTTCTCAAGGCCAGTAGATTTATAAAAACAGTTCCTGCTCCACCTCTCACTTGGCAAGTTATTAATATTCCGCCACAGGCGTTTAATTATGTAAATATTTATAATACCGAAAATCTACAATAATTATATTTATATAGTTGCGATTATTAATTTGATACTGTTAGGAAAACCAGGTTTTCATAGACATTCCTTGGCGTATTATTATAGTTAGGGAAACAATCGTAAATAGTAAAAAAAACTCTTAGTAAAAATGATTATTAGTATTAGGTAGGTACCTGCCGATGTAATATTTACATAATTTTAAATATCCCGCCCTAAAGTATTCTATAGCCGCAGGAAAAAATATGACATGTATTTTTTCAGAAATTCGCTTTCTCATTCTAACCAATGCAATTCACCACCATTAGAAAGAAACGGAATATTTCAACTTCCGACGTAATCTGTCAAAATCGGCTTTCGGTTTTCCCGTTTTCCGCAACTTTATTGACAAATTCGGTTTATTTACACGTCAAAAGTGGAAGGTGGTGTGTAGATATGCTAATTGAATAATTTTATAAATAATTAGCTAATATATCGCATTGTCCGCCGTAAAAATCGAGATAACAGAATATGGTGACGTGTGCGAAGTGGGAAGTGAAAGTAAACCCGTTTTATCGTGGCATTTTGACGTGCCACCGTGTTTTATCGTAATGTCACTGTGACAGAGTAGGACCGCGGAGCAGCGAGCAGCGAGCAGCGAGCAGCGAGCAGCCAGCAGTTCGGCAGTCGGCAGTTCGGTCAGTCAGCAGCGGGCCGCGGATTCGTCAAGTCGCGCTTTCAGTTTCGCCAGTACCGAGTACCAGTCCGCCACAATGTGCGGAATATTCGCGTATATCAACCACCTGGAGCCCAAGACGCGGAGGGAGATCCTGGAGTTCTTGGTGGCGGGGCTCAAGCGGCTCGAGTACCGCGGGTACGACTCGGCCGGGGTGGCCGTGGACAGTCCCGGCGGGAAGGAGATCTGCATCATCAAGAAGAGTGGCAAGGTGCAGGCGCTGGAGGACGAGATTCACTCCATGGAGGGCGAGCTGTGCGGGGACGAGGTGCTCAACACGCACTGCGGCATCGCGCACACGCGCTGGGCCACGCACGGCGAGCCCAGCGCCGTCAACTCGCACCCGCAGCGCTCCGACGCCTCCAGCTCCTTCGTGGTCATCCACAACGGCATCATCACCAACTACAAGGAGCTCAAGACCTTCCTAGAGAAGAAGGGGCACGTGTTCGAGTCCCAGACGGACACGGAGATCATCGTGAAGCTGGTGTACCACCTGTTCCAGCAGCACCCCGACTACACGTTCCAGGAGCTCATCGAGCAAGCCATTCAGCAGCTGGAGGGAGCCTTCGCGCTGTGCTTCAAGTCGCGCCACTTCCCGACCAGTGCGTGGCGGCGCGGCGCGGCTCGCCGCTGCTGGTGGGCATCAAGACCCGGCGCCGCCTGTCGTCCGACCACATCCCCATCCTCTACACCAACAACAAGGCGGTGCGCACCCTGCTGCCCCCCATCCCCCGCACGCCTACGCACACGGAGTTCGAGCCCGAGGAGGACAAGGAGGTGGAGTACTTCTTCGCCTCGGACGCCTCCGCTGTCATCGAGCACACCAACAAAGTGCTGTACTTCGAGGACGACGACGTGGCAGCCGTCAAGAACGGGGTCCTCAGCATCCACCGCCTCTCCTGCAGCAACGACGATCCGCATGCTCGCGAGATCACCACCCTCAAGATGGAGATTCAGCAAATTATGAAGGGAAACTACAAATATTTCATGCAGAAGAAATTTTTTGAACAGCCGGAATCTGTCGTTAACACCATGAGAGGTCGTCTCAATTTCCAGACCAAGACTGTTACCCTCGGAGGTATCAATGATTACATTCCAGAGATTAAACGCTGCCGAAGGCTGATGCTCATCGGCTGCGGAACTAGTTACCACAGCGCTGTGGCCACCCGCCAACTGCTGGAGGAACTCACAGAGTTGCCCGTCATGGTGGAGCTCGCCTCCGACTTCCTGGACAGAAACACGCCCATCTTCAGAGACGACGTTTGCTTCTTCATCTCCCAGTCGGGAGAGACGGCAGACACCCTGATGGCTCTCCGGTACTGCAAAGGACACGGAGCTCTCATTGTCGGCATCACCAACACCGTGGGCAGCTCCATCTGTCGCGAGTCTAACTGCGGAGTGCACATCAACGCCGGCCCTGAGATCGGAGTCGCCTCCACCAAGGCCTACACTTCTCAGTTTATTTCCCTGGCTATGTTCGCCTTGTGATGAGCGAAGACCGAATCTCTCTGCAGAAGAGAAGTGTGGACATCATCTCCGCTCTCCAGAAGCTGCCCGACCAGATCAGGCAAGTGCTCGCCCTGGACAAGGAGGTCCTTGCGCTGGCGCAGGATCTGTACCAGCAGAAGTCCTTCCTCATAATGGGGAGAGGATACAACTTCGCGACCTGCCTGGAGGGAGCCCTGAAGGTGAAAGAGCTGACGTACATGCACAGCGAAGGAATCATGGCCGGAGAACTGAAACACGGCCCTCTCGCTCTGATCGACGACTCCATGCCTGTGATGATGATCGTAATGCGCGACCCCGTGTATATCAAGTGTATGAACGCCCTGCAGCAGGTGACGGCGCGCCAGGGAAGGCCCATCCTGATCTGCGAGGAGGGCGACACGGAGACGGCCGCCATGTCCAGCAAGACACTGCACATCCCTCGCACCGAGGACTGCCTGCAGGGCGTGCTGACGGTGATCCCCATGCAGCTGCTGGCCTACCACCTGGCCGTGCTCCGCGGCTGCAACGTTGACTGCCCACGGAACCTCGCCAAGTCTGTGACCGTGGAGTGATCTCGCCATAGTGAAGTACGCAGTGGAGTGTTAGAAGAGTGTCGCGGAGACGGCTGTACGCTGATACGGAAGACTTAGTCTTTTCTCGCGGGAAGCGTTCTGTAAACCTTAGCGCTAAATTTTGTATAAAGATATTCCCGTTTCAGTGTAAGATAGTTGGTACTTACAGATTGAATATTGTGATTTAGGTTGGTTAGATCAGTTCTGGCAGGTCCGACTCAGGAAGGGTCTTGGAAGGTGATTGAAGAGTTTTCCGTAACTCGAACCACGGCATATCTGGGCTAGTGTAATAATCATTTCCTTATTATATATTATTCTTATATATATAACATAAGTTAAGTTTCCATGTATTATCTTTTATCGCATAAATGATAGACCTACGTTGGCAAACTTGTCCAAAATTTGACAATAGATTTATGTACTGTAAATGGAATATGTAGATACTCGCGTGTTGGGGAGCGCCTACCGTAAAATAACTCGCTCTTTGTAAATTAATCTCAGATATTTGGATTGCACAATGTAATGGAATCAGAGTAGTAGAAATTTCCCAATAGACTGCAGTATTGCGATGTCAGACTCGTTTATAGGATGGTTTGCAGCTTGGGGGCGTTCTTCAGCTCCTAATTAAGGTATTATAATTTTATTTCGTGGTCCAATATAATGGTCGTATCTTAATTTTATTTAAGGAACTTGTATTAATCCCAATATCCGTTTTACTCAGAAGATTATATTATTTGCTTATTTTTTGCCATAAAATATTTATATTCTCACATATATTTGTAATGTATAGATTCCCGCTCATCCCATAAGATGTAAAACTCGCCACAAAACTTTTCAAAGATAGGATTAAAGCATCAAATGTGACCTATTCCAAAGTTTGTGTTTTATTTTAATGTTTGTAATATAATTATATTTTCAAAGTCAAAATTTTACTAGTAATCAATATTTATCCATTGGTGCCAGACTTATAAAGAAAGGATTTATAGCGTCTATACTATTATATTTAATTGAAATCGAGGCAATCAAATGCGGAATCGAAATTAACAAGTAAAAATCTTCTCTATATGCAGATCAATGAGAAATATTTGTAGTGAAGATCTCGAAAGACTTTGCATTTTGATAATTTATCGCAGTTTGGATGTAGCTTGCTTGAAAGTGAGTGTTGCTAGTAACTACGTTGCTAATTCAGAGCAATAGTTGTCTAGCCATAGCTGTGATTTTATATAAAACTATGTAGGAAATAACACATCCAAGGCCGCTCTGCGGAGCCAACCACCTGATCATAAAAAGTGAGCAATAGCGACAGAGACGATCAGAATTACTTCAAACTTTACCTAGCAAGTTGCTCTCTTGATAAGATCCAGAAATTGTGTCGTTTGCTTTTAATTTTGAAGAAAGAAATTGTACGAGGCTGTCTTCATTATGTACTTAACATACTTCTTGTTTAAATAATCCTTATTTAATTAACTAGCGTATATTTATTTATTTACCGTTCTATACTCTTACTCAGATGATGAGATTATTCATTACCTATATTTATTAATAAATAGAATAATTTTATTCTTTCCTTCAAGCCTCTGTATTTCTTTTATAAATCCAAATGATACATTTCAAACGTTGATTTATAGTACTAATTGGCAATCTTCAATGTCAAATATATTAGTTTGTTAATTAATGTAATTTGATTGATGCATATAACAGATACTAAGTAAAATCTTATTATTTCGATTGATCTGTATACTTACTTGAAATAGTTTTAGTTTCAAATATTCTTATACATTCAATGTTTTCATATTTCGTAATAAAACATTACAGCACTATTTTTGTATTTTATTTCAATATTTATTACAATAGTCGCGCAGGTAATGCGAGAAAACAAAAACACACATGTCTTGTGTACTCAGATGGATTATTTTGTAATTTATCAAGTATTGTGTTTATACATACTTAGATGTGGATGGAAAGTTATTCACTAAACATCATGCATAATTCATTAGTGGGACATAAATATATTGGTTCGCAATAGAAATCTTACAGAGATATTTTTGCACTTGAATTTCAATGCTAACCTTCTTCTTATCAATACTTAAATATTATTCATTTCATTACATTGAGGTACGCAAGTCTATTAAACTAGTAATTTTCAATAAGATTTAAATGTCTATTTTATTGTATTTATTTATTATTGGAAATTTATTTATCTTTTTGTACAATAGTTTACTTTGATGGATAATTGCCTAGTGGCAATTTCATCCAACCAACCAATAAAATAAAAGTAGCGTAGGTATTTAAATAATAACATAAACGCAATAATATATACATACACAAAAGAAAGAAAGAAAGGGCTATTCAATACATATCATATTCAATGAGGAGAGGGGGAGGGAAAGACAGGAAGGGAATAAAATTTATGGAAGAGATAGGAAATGTTTTTTCAGATGTGTTTTAAAAGAAGTAACTAGATCCTCAATCATCAAGGGGGCTAGATCCTCAAATGGGCTAGATCCTCAATCATCCATGCGCTTTGAAGCTGCAAGATGGATTGTTGTCTAGCCTCCTACTTAGTGAAAATCTGTTACAAAAACACTTATTATTGCTTAGTATACCTACATAATTTTGTAACTTATAATTAAAATGTGTTATAATGGGCTAGAATTTTCCAACTGTCCATGCGCCTGGTAGCTGCAGGACGAGTTGAGATCTAACCTCTTTCTGTACAGCGCTCTTGAGGCGATTTTTCGCAAAAACAGCGCTTTATAAATTGTCCATATTATATAACTGTTTCAGCTTCCTTTACTGCGAGTGGGAGTTGATTCCACAGTTATTCCGCATGTATAGAGTAAAAGGGAAAACTGTGGGCAGGTATTAGCAGTGTATTTTGATCATGTGATCGAAGAGGGGATCCGTAAATTGACATCATACAAAAGATAATATAAACCTGGGTATTATTATTTTTTTTTTTATCAATCATTGATCTGCCTTAAAAACACAGATTGAAACATTGTCTTATTTTATCAAAGTTGACAGTTAACAATGTTCTAGGTAAACTCCAATTTTCTAACTAAACCTTACCTACATCTAAATTAGTAATTTTCTACATATTATATAACTTACATTCTTCAGGTCAGTCCATAAAGTACATTGATAATTTTTAGATATTTTTTAGAGAGGTTTTAAGCACCAATTTATATTTTGTATTATTTAACATCTGACTGACAATTCAAATCCTAGGCCAGATAATTTTTTAAAAAGACTTAACGTTTTACTCACTGATGATATCTATACAAAAACGTGTCACACTATATTTAATATAGGTACATGATTTATTTAAGCCATATCGGATAAGAAATTAATGAATCCAGTCACTTTTTTTATGGTTCAGTAAATATAAGTAGGTAGTACTTAATTGGTAATAAAATAGGCATGCTATATTTTTAACAGACTTTAAATTGCTTAAATCTGCTTCCAGTTAGCTATGTTTTTAGATATTGTTTGAGATTAAAAGTCTGAGCCAACAGTCTCATTACAAACTGCGAATAACATTATGCTCGAATTCCATATTATATATTACAATTTAGAATTCTACCTCACCTCTGTAGGGATATAAAATGAAATAACATTATGTTGTTTATACAAGTACCTATCCAACACGTGTTATCAACCAGATTAGTCTAATCATTGAATAATTCCGTTGTGAATATATCAGAAACTAAAACTTTTATCTCTTCCTGCCTAGTCAATAAGTATAATTAACGCTAAGCTTGCGAAATCAGTACACAGAATTTGTTCTCATAATGTCATGAACAGCTTAATAACTGCGCCATTCTTTGTGAATTTACTGATATAATTGATAAGTTTTAATCCTTTTAATTAGGTGGGAGAGATACTAGATACTCACATGTGAAGTGACGCACCAGTTTACTGTACATACATATTCATATTAACAATACAATGCCAAAGTTGCGAATCTGTAAAACATCAATTTGATATTATAATATAAACTCTTTTAAAAACCTTAATATTTTTTAAGAATGTTTATGCAGATTGCGGACGATAGTGTTGAACCGACAATACTATTTGGTACAATTTTTAAAAAAGTGACAATATTACCTATATTTAATATTTACATAGGCACAATGTAGGTAATTATTTGGTGTTATTGCACCTACTATTTTGTCGAGTAATTTATAAACCACAGTAAACAGAATTAAACTTGGCTTAACAGTACCTAGGGGGCCATGTTGGCAATATTCCCAGTGTGTATTGGAAATACCATGACTCATGGTATTGGAAGTATTTAAAAATATTTTTACCAACATGGGCCCTTTGAGTACAGTTATGCTTATTACATTTAGCACTAGGTAATAAGATAATGTTGTAAAATAACCTATCAAAGTAAATTATTATTATTATTATCAAATAACAGATGGTATATTCGTATATTGTATGTAATACATACATAATAGGTAAAAAGAAATATCTGTACATAATGGGTAGCATAGGAGAAAATATTTCAATGAAAGAAATTTTGCACAATCATATAAACCATTCTTCTCAAGGGCATTTTCAATGGAAATGGCGAATTAGTTCTGCATGATGTAGTGAAATTGCAACAAGTTTAATCCCAAATTTAATGAGTCACCTAGTAAAAAAACCTAAACGCCTTCCTGATAAGTATGTGGTAAAGTGATTCAAATATTAACAAATTTACACATAAGTAAACTTATAATAAGATGTCATTGTTAATAAAATGACATATGATTATAAGTTTATATAAATGGAAAAGAGTCTGGACTGGACGTCTACCTGCCAGGACAGAAGTCAGTGAAAGAAGTAGAAGCATAACACAGAAATCTTTTTGACAAATGAGAACATTACAAAATTCCTTACTAGAAAACTATTAAACATATATTAAGTAGTGTTTCTAATTATTTTTATTTACACATTAATACATAACTATTAATTATACTTCTTTCACTTAATCGCACTCAATTAGTGCCATAGGGTACTGCGCTGGTACACCAAAACACATTGAATCTTGTTAATTTGTTACAAGAAAAGATGATCAGTCTTACTCTACAATTATTTGTTTATTACTTACAATTTATTAACAATATTTTGAGAACTAACTCTGGCACGGATAAGGCATTACAATAAAAAGAATTGAAAAAATGCAATCTACAATGAATATTATAAATGTATTTCACATTAATTTAATACTTGGGTGCAAAAGTTTATGCTTAAAAATAATTAAAAGTAAATTAAAAAAATTTATTTCAATGAAAAACTATTTAAATTATCAATTTTTTATTAAAAATTTATCCAACATACAAATAAACTGCATTAAATAGTTTTTAATCCCAAATTTTAAAAACAGTGTTTTATGTTTATCATTGTTAATAAATTTATAATATTGTGTTTATTGTGTTGCAAATTGCACACTTTTTACTATCTGCAGTATTCTGCAGGGGATTTAAAATGATGAATGGAATGATTTGAAATATTAATTTTAATCCATAATATTTATTGGTAAGTATATTATGTATATATATTTTTGGATTATGTTTTTAACTTTTACTATGTAATTTTGGGTTATTTTATTATTTAATTAATTACTTTGCATAGAGTAATTACTAATGGTTTTATAACAATTGAATTTTGTCATTTATTTACAAGAATTAGATCTTACTCTACACATTATATTCTACTATAACAATTTTTATGATAGTTATGTCACCTATATTTATTTCAATGTGGTTTTTTACATATTTCATGTGTGGTTCTGCAATTGTAAGAGGTGTCAAGTAGTGTCAATGTTTAAATGGCATTACCTGGAGTTCTTTTATTATTTACTCCGTGAAATTGAAGATAGGTAAAATCATGATTTTATAATTTAACAGTTTGATATTTTCTGTGTTAATGTGTTTTTTTACTTCAAGGATCTATACTTATACAAAAGATTATCTACAAAAGTCATATAATAATATGTTGTATGTCGAGTTTACTTGAATGACAAAAATTTTCTAAAATGCACCAAAAAATTAATATAACTTTTTATTGGTATAATTCGCACTTGTTTGGCCATTTATGGTATTCTCTGGATTCCATCCAAAATTTATTCCCTACCTTCATCTATTCCATTCAGTTTTTTTTCAACTATTTCCAACACCGCGTCAGTCTCGAAATTCCGCCCAGCGCGGCAAGCATTTACTCTGACCTCGCCTACATCCAATCCTTCTCGTGAAACTCCAATACCTGATCTTCCTTCGTTCTTTCCACCAAAATCCCCTCGTCATACTTGCCATCCATTCTCACAAATGCTTACCCAGAAACCAATTCCCGACTCCCCTCGGTGAAAGTGAGTTTATGTCGAGTGCGCTGAATCCCTCGTTTGTGTCCCGCCGCGTCAGTTCAACGTGGTGTTTCCAGGGTATTCAGGATGGCATTCGCCTTCTTATGGTGGTCCTTTCCCTGGGTATTCAAGGATATATTCCGTCCTTCCCTATTCCCTGGGCGGTCCTTCACAGTCATTTCCCCGCCCAGTTGAGTCCAGCTCTGGTAAGTCATTCCATATTCCGATCCTCGTTTGGACGAAGTTACCAGAGAGTTCTCATCGTGGCGGATCCACGCACCATGAATAATTCCAAACTGCACTAACTCAATAAAGTCTAAAAAGCAAAAAACTGAAATTACTTCATTACTGTTTTATTGAAATTTGATTTTTTTATATGTAATAATTCACTTAATAATGGACTTCGAAAAATAATTCACTAGAAGGGGCGTTTCAATACACTGACACTTTGAAACGTGTGATGTCGATGTATACGCCTAGTGATGATGTATGAGTGACGTAGTGGGTCACTAGCTGTCAATAGGCAACACTATGGCTACAGTTAGTATTTTTCAAGTATGGAGGAAACACTTGGCCACTTCTATTTTTAAAGTATTCATTAATAATGAAATCTCGATGTTCTTGGACAGAAATGTGGCGATTGATGTGAGCTATAACGTGGTGTTTGTTCTCAGTTCATTTTCGACCAATTAAGACTAAGGAAGTGTCCTATATTTTTATATTCCGTTTTTTTGTTTGTGAAATTTTTCTGTGAAAAAAAAATCATATTCAAAGGATTCCTCTTGAAAAAATATTTGAAAACGGAGCTTATAAAAACGGATTGACCTCAAACGGATGCTTTAAAAGCACCCGTCTCCTAAGCGCACAAAAAGGGTGGTACTGAATATATAGTTGATGCGTAGAACCAGAGAAGTGGCTATGTACTTTTTTATAATTTAGGCGCTAATTACATCTAAACTTGGTTAAAATATTAATAGATGCATCCTACCATATAACAACTGGAAATCGCGATTACAATATTTAAAAAATCACGATAAAAAAAGGGCACCGTAGTCCATTGTTAAACATTTTTATTCATTTTAAAAACTCGCGAAGGCACAACAGAAATAATGAACAAATCCCATTCAAACAATGAATGTGAAAGTGATATCTACTCAACGCATTTTTTATTCAAACGCGTTCAGCGACTATTCTCGACGGGAAGTCCGTGACGTAATTTTTAAAATTCGTCTTAACCTAATCAAGCACTAAAAACATAATAGCCTGATGGAATAGTTAACATTACATTATTCTTTTTTTAATGCCAAATTTCTCAATGCATTTCTAAGGCTGAGATAAGCATTATCGACAAAATTAAGAAAGGTCTTTCATGTAGAGCGAATGGATGATGAAAGAACGGCTAAAAAAATATATGATGCGACTGTGCCTGGATGCAGAAATCGAGGAAGGCCGAGAAACAAATGGCACGATCACGATCGTAAAACAAGTGCTTGAAAGTGGGCATGTAAGAAGTCGGAATAATCGACGTGCGTGCATGAGAAGATGTATGAAGCAAGAGAAGTATGCCAGGACAGAGTGGTGTGGCATTCTATCCTCTCTGCCTACCCCTTCGGGGAAATGGCGTGATGGTTAGTTAGTTAGTTAGTTAATTTCTCATTGCCTCATGACACGGATGATCCGAGTTCGATTTCCGGTGGGATAAATAAAATCAAAAGTGATTTTTCTCAATCCTGGGTGTTTGTGACTTTGTCCCCCTCTGTTTTTTCCCCCTGGCCTGTTAAGGTGGTTTAAAAAAATAATATTTAAAAAAATATTTATTTATCTTGTTATGCATCTACATTGATATGGGTGTCTGTCTTATTACTTCTTCTTCTTCTTTCGCCACGTTCGCTCCCATGTGGAGCATGTGGACATCACTAGATCCCTCCAGGAGACCCTGTCTCGCCTCCTCCCACGTCTGGCCCGCATCCATCATCTCCGCCGAATACATCCGTAGGATGGTCATCTACGGTCTGGTCTGTCTTATTACAGTCAATTAATAATGATAATACATTTTTATTCCAAACCATGAGATGATAAGTGCAAGCCTCTAAGATTCGTGTAAAAATACGAAGTAAAATAAATATTACTGTTCTACAACACCCACTGTTCACAATTCGTCGGTAGTTTGCGTCAGAGCTGCGGGACGTGGACTTGACTTGACTTGGGAGGATACACGGGAGCTGGCGGCCGATCGCTTGGCTTCGGGGCAGTTTGTAGAATCCATATGCTCCACTTAGGGAACGGATATGGTATGATGATGATTCCGAATGATGAAAATCTTCATGACCAATGTTTAATGACCTGTGCCCTGTCCTGTACCTAAAGCTAAGATACCTATTCAAATTTCTTGTAAAAAAAAATCTGATGAGGTTTAATTTTTTAAAACATCTTCATTTTGTTATCGTATTTTACATCTTCGCTAAATAAGGTAGGGATATGAAATCTACTGATAAAATAATTTTAATTCCTAGATATTTATTTCACGTGTTAATTACAGGTAGGTATGTAGGTACCTAGTGAATTAATGATAATTATAGTAAAGCTAGTTTCAAGGTCGTTTGAAAATATTTGCTAGGCACTCATTTGATAAACTATGATTATAATACATAAAATAAGTTTTTTTTTAATCTAAACATATTTCTAAAACTATCTCAAAGCAGGAAATATACCTACTATGTTTCCGATCAGTGCTGAAAATTAAAGTATCTACAATTTCCGGCCAAGAATTCGGACAAAATGTGAACAATTTTACGTAAAACATCGGATTGAGAAGAATATGTCTCATGTGAATTAAAACCATTGACAAAAAGGGAGGAAATCTCGCGTTTAACTATCGCGTTAAAATTTTGCGTTAACTATTTTACTCAATCAAGCACTGCACTTGGTTTACCAATATGGAGTGATAGAGTGATATAGTAAGCTAAGATATATCTTTTCTTGGAAGGAAGATCTTATCTTTCTCTTTTACAGTGCATGCGGCTCGACTATGGATTCAACTCCCAATTGCTATTAAGGAAGCCGAATCAGTCACATCTTTTAAAAACGGCTGAAAAAAACATTTCCTATCTCTTCCTTAAATTTTATTCCTGTTTTTACCTCCCTTCTATCCTAGGTTGACATTGAGTGTGATAGTGTGTGTGTGTGTGTGTACTAGTGGGGAGGATGAAGAGAATGATAAAAGGTAAAAAAAATTGAAGATCTGTTATTGCGCTTACGATAAAATACCCGCACTACGTTCTTATATATGGTTGGTTGGAAGAAATTGCCAATTTGGGCAATAAACCCGCCAATGTACACAACTATTTGTACAAAAAGTCAAATAAATAAATAAATAAAATAAAATAAATAGATATATATCCAATCCAATCTTTTACTAGAGCTAGTTTGCCCATGCCTATTACCAAAGCACCATTGGGTGCTAACTAACTAACCATCACGCCATTTCCCCGAAGGGGTAGGAACTCTCTGTCCTGGCATACTTCTCTTGCTTCCTCCACATTCATACATCTTGTCATGCACGCACGTCGATTATTCCGACTTCTTACATGCCCACATTCAAGCACTCGTTTAACTTGATCATGCCATGTCTTTCTCGGCCTTCCTCGACTTCTACATCCAGGCACTGTCGCATCATTTTTTTAGCCGTTCTTTCATCATCCATTCGCTCTACATGACCGAACCAACGTAAAAGACCTTTCTTAATTTTGTCGATAATGCTTATCTCAGCCTTGCATTCTGCTCTAATTTCAACATTAGTGCACCTATCATACATTACCACAAATTCGCGCGAGAGATGTCATTTCAACTGCATTCAATCTACTTTCATTCTTATTTTTCCAATTCCATGCTTCGCTTCCATACATAAGGGTTGGTGCCAGAACTCCATTATGCACTGCCAATTTAGCCTCTTTTGATAAGCACTTATTAGATACTACCGACTTTAAGGCACCATTAATCAGTAGTAGTAGGTAATGTTTACAATAATCATCATAGTAGGTATACATACGATCGAAGACTAAACTAGTAGGAAACTTATTCAAAGATGAAAATTGTTTATATTTTGATATTAGTTTCTTGAAAAGAAAAACATTGAGAAGTGATTCTTTTCCACTGCACCTAATGAATGAATACGTGACATTTCTCAAGTCCCTCCAATATGGTAACGACTAGACACTAGACATGACAGGCAGTGTAGGTAGTTAGGTAGGTAGGTATTTAGGTAGGTACTGGGCTACAGGCTACATAGTATGTTTCTGGTTTTTATTGCGCAAAATGTTGAAATTTCCCTCCGACTCACCCAAATATTGTGAAATGGCGCTAAATAATGCCTACCGCCTACGTTTTACTCTTGATCTAACGTTCATTTTCATTCAAACTATGTCAGACGTAATGAATGATACAAATTTATGATATTATGATACTTTGCACCTCGCATATACCTACATTATATACGTTATTACCAACATCTAAAATTGAGCGCCTGTAGGTATCGAATTTTGATTAAATTATTGAGGAAGTGATCGTAATTACTTACTACTAACAACGAAGAAGATTTACATCACATGTCAAAGGAATAACGAAGTTTATCTGTCATTGATATTTTTTTTATTTTTTTATTTTTTTTATTTAATATATAAACCATAACAATCATGAATAATATACATTAGACAAGTAATAAAAGTACTTGGTTGGTAGTGCTTGGTGCGGGAATAATTGCTACGAATTACAAAAGGTACAAAATTCATTGGTTTACAGTACTTTTCCATAGTAGTCATAACAACTATACATAGTAATCAGCATTATTTTTATTTATAGGGGTAGGTATTTGTATTCTTTTGTTGCTGTTGAGATATTATCACATAATTCTTCCTGGATAAAATTCAGTGTTTTTCTACAGAAAATTGGATGATCTTTAAAAACAAAGCTTATTAACGGATTGAATACAACGGATGCTTTAAAAGCATCCGTCTCCTAAGCACACAAAAAGGGCCGTACTGAATATATGGATGATGCGTGTAACCAGAGAAGCGGCTATGTACTTTGTTTTATTTGTTTATTTATATTTTTAATGTTATATACACAGGTACATTGAATTAAGAGTAATATTTCGAGGCAATATATTTATATAACATGGCACCAATTACCTGCAAAACGCAATGCATACAATAAATTTGAGTGAGACATCAAAACTTTGATTTAAAATTACTAGACGCATCCTACCATATAATGACCTCTTTTGGCGGTAAATCGCCAATCATTACGATATTTTAAAAATTAATTTCAGACACAATAATGATGACAAAAATAAAATAAAAAAATTTTCGTATGTAAGATATAAATCGCCATCAAATTATTTTTTTTAAATCGTCCCGTCATAATAACATTATATTTTTTTTTTTTAAATCCATTCTAGAGCTATCTTATAACATATTCTGTTACGAAAAAGTTTTCAGATCACACCCCTTTTTTGTGAGGTTCATAGCCCCCAAAATTAATCCTAATTGCGCATTTCTGGCTTTCTACCAGGTGCCAATCAAAATAATAAGAACGGTTTCATATTACTATGAATGCGTTGAAATTACGAGTAAAAACACCTGAATAATTATTGAATTAGTGAGGAATTTTACCACACTGATATTGTTAAAAACTTCGAAACACGTCATTTGATCATTTTTTTATAAATATTTACAAATTCTTATATTTTCGGAAACTAATTCTTATTTTGAACAGCAACGAAACACAGAGAAAAGCGATTTTAAAAAATAATGTAAAATCGGGTTAAGTTTGCTTAATAGTCAAATGATTATTTTTCCCAATAAAATACTTTCCTGAAATTTCTGACGTATTTATTATTTTATTATTGTGTATTTAATTATTTTTATTCATCTCTTTATTAAAATTATTCTTAGTTACCTACCTAATAAATCATTCGGCATTCCGATACTTTTATCAGGACGCCGAACGATATGATCAGGACGCTGAGTAATGTTATTAGGACGCTGCGAATTAATCGGGGTGACTGAAATGAATTTGTCGAAAATTACTTGCAACTGCAATTTTTTTTTTGCCGGATTTTTTTCTAAGTGTGCATTTTAATGAAATCATTTTCACTAGCTTTAGAACTGCTGTTGTAAAACTTGTTTAGTTGTACTATGTAAATCGTTATGTAAAAAAATTAAATGAATAAATCCATTATGTACACCGCCTCGTTCGATTCCCGTAGGGGGTCACCATGAAATATTTATTTACATGTGACATTCGTATTAATGTTTCCTGTGACCTAGGACTGGTACTGAAGCGTAAGACTGATCATCTTATCTTCATGTAATAAAATGGTAATGATACACTGCACTTGGTGTACCGATGCAGTACCGTATGCACCATTGGGTGCGGATAAGGGAAAGTAGTAGTAGTAGGTATTTACTTTTATAGTGATACCTACATTTTGTGTACATTTTACAGGCAGTTCAAGTCATCAATAGATAAGTAAAAACTCGAAACGGCGTAAAATACCTTTAATAATTGTATTTCTGGCATTGAATCAAGTCGATATCATGTCACAAAGTTTAACTGTTCATGAACTATATGCCACATTTAACTGTTTGGCTTTCAGACTTCGAAATCTAGTAAGTGCTAAAACAGGAAATGTTCAGAAATACCAAAAAACGTATTTAATGGACAATTCAAGCGTCATTCTAAATTCGTTGAAAAAATAATAACAGCTATAATCTTCTTCTTCTTCTTTAGCCACGTTTGCTCCTATGTGGAGCTTGTGGACATCACTAGATCCCTCCAGCAGACCCTGTCACCAGCTAGCCCTCTCGCCTCCTCCCACGTCAGGCCCGCATCCATCAGCTCCGCCGAACACACCCGTAGGATGGTCATCGACGGTCTGCCAGGACGGCGCGGCGGTATCCTCTTCCTCTTTACTTATCCTCTCCTGCGTTTAAATATTCAGATTTCCCAACACATACACCACACTCCACACACATACAACAACACACATACACATGACATAACATAACCACTGTTTGCTCACTTCACTTCTTTAGAAATTTGTTTTGTACATTGTGTTGTTCACGTAATTGGTGTTATGTTCTATATGTTACCTCAATTTGAAAATTCTTTGTTAATTTGTACCAAACATAGCACTGTGTGTATAACATTAAAATATAAACAAATAAATAAATAATGTTTTTACTATTTGTGCAGGGAGTAATAAAGAACCTTTACTTTTTATGAAAAAACACAATTCACTAAAAATGTGGCTTACGTTGTTCTGCCGATATGGATCGATATGCTTAAGGGAGATGGTCGGCGAGTGTCCCGATTTAATGAGGAAATGTCCTATATTTTTTAATTCCGTAATTTTTTTGTGAATAATAGTAATGAATATTTGAAAGAAAAATAAAAATAATAAAATTCAAATGATTCTGTGGCTGTATTTGATCATGCCACGTCTTTCTCGTTCCACGGCTTCTGTGTCTAGGCACACTTGCATTATAAACTTATTTTAGCCGTTCTTCATCACATGACCAGAACATCGTAAAAGCCCTTTCTTAATTTCCAGCACTTTGAATGTCTTTTCGCATCGCTCCACTTGAGTTTGGCTGCATTTTAGCATAATATTATAATACGTCACTCCTGTTTCATCCATTGTCCATTTATTAGTTTTGGTTGGTCCGATGTCCTTACGATGTTTTGAAGTTCGGTGGGTATTGTTGATAGTAGAATCACGACTTTAGGAGTAGCAGTCGATGTATGCTTCAGGATATCAAGACGTGACCAAACTTGAGGATTACGACCGCACTCTGTCACGCCGCGCCGTCGACAGTACCAGCGACAGCTTTATGTGTTTATTATCATCTGGTGACCCCGCTATGAAAGTTGCACGTCAAAAGATTTTTCAATAACTTTGTTTTAATTAACTATTTAGCTTTGGCATAATCTAACATATGAATTACATTGTCTCCTTGGAATGTCCATTGTTTTTATATTATATATTTATGTACATTAATAAAGAAGAAAAAAAGAGAGTTTCGATATGGAGACACTGATGGATCGTAAGGGTGGCGGCATCGTGATTTTCTTTTGACTTGATCGATGCTCTCGCCCTCTTGACTTAACTTCACTTGGAAACTTTGGCCCTGCAATTTGCTTATGCATCTTTGTGTCTTTTGTAAGGATAGGATGGTCTTTGGATAGGTATTGTGATAAGGTACGGCAGGGGACGTATGAAATAGTGTCTGCCAGATAGGATGATAGGATGATAGTGTGAGATGCACACATGCGTTCTGTTCCCTTCCCTCTTTTCCCTAATCCCCCCTCGACCCCCTGACCGCGGATGCACGGGTGGATGTCTGGGATGGGGGGCCTGGCGAGGCGGGATACCGGTCTCCACACGGGTGGTTGTCCCTACCACTGTTAATTTGGGCCGACTCTGGTTGGTTTGGGTGATGGAAACAATGACAATTATAATACATAAGCCGAGACAGTGGTAGGGGTACAATGAAAGCATTTGTTCGCTTACATTATCGAAAATTCATCCGTATTTTTATCACACTAACAATCTTAAAATCGCGGTTTAGCTTGTTGAAAAAACCGGTAGAGTTGGCTGGACTGAAAAAAGTCTTTAAAGCAGTCTAGGGAAAGGGTGGGGCTTTCATTGTAGTATGCATTTGCAACAGCAAAAATTTAAAGTCCTGACAGAGAGTCCCCAAGGACTCTATAACAGTCGCGGGTGGAGGTGGGATCTATCCCACAGTGTCTCCTTGGACAGGCGACTGATTGTCTTGTTTTCATGTTGTTACCATGATCCACTCCTCTTGGAGTTCCAATGCAGGACCCTATGCACCATTGGGTGCGGATAAGGGAGGGTAGTAATAGTAGTAATAGTCTCCAAGTTAAACGATCGGCCGCCAATTCCCGTGCATTTTCTCATGTCAAGTTCACGTTCTGTAGTTTTGGCGTAAATTAAATAGGCAATCATGGTAATCTACTCGGGAGACATAGAGTATAGTTACCATACGTTATGTTTAACTTGCTCGATTCGCATAAAAAACATTGACGCATTAAAAAATGCGCCGCAGGTGTTTTCATAATATGGAGGTTAAACATATAAGCTAGGGTTTGAAATCGAATTACGTATATCAACTCGTTTCCTACTTTCTGACAAATTAATTTATTTCCCGACTATTTGAAAGTAGCTACGTAAATAAAATATTTGGGAACCTTCTCGTAGATTATTGAAAAGCTAGACTTTTGAAATAATTTTAATATAAAAAATGAAAATCGCATAAAGTGCCCATTCCATTTATCTTTTTCAAGGAAAACCGCAAAAATATTTTGAATTCAATGAAATACTATTCTCGCTACTACTACCTAACCGCTAATACTACCTCATTTATATTCAAAACCATACCAACCAACCATACCCAGAGATAATGCCATAATAATATACTACTACTCAATTGAATCAAAATACATCTAAATAAATGTTATTATTCGTAATGTGGGTACAAAATATACATTAGATTTTCAAAAGGAGGAAGAAAGAAATCTAGTAAAAAGGGCTTCTCTTTTTGTTGCAGGGATTCTAAAGATTCCTGGTTGATTAAAGTAGATAATGTAATATCTATTTAACTGGTACATTGTAATTTGATTATTAGTGACATTACTTCGTGGAATTCCATGATTTAATTATTTTAACAAAACTATTCTTATCTTTCTCTCATACTGTCGTTTTCCAACTCACGTGTTTAGTTTCCAAATAAACATTTTGTAGAAACTCAATTTTTTTCTATTGGGTTACAGGGTAAAAGCGCTAACTGGTCAAATAAATAAAAGTGGAAGACGAAGTATTTTTATTTTAACTTTTATTCGTTGTATTAAAATAATTGTACATTGTACTTTTAATGCAGTGATAAAGATCTCAATTTTTATCTCAAGACGGTTGCATCTTTTGAAGTAATATCACATCAATTTTATCATCATAACCTTTTATCTTCTTCTGCCTCATTACCAGTACATATTTTTAATTAACAGGTCTAAAGGTGGCTTTATTCAACAATTGATTTATTTATTTATTTCATGTTTAACTTTTTTAAATTTTAAATTAAATACCTCGCTGGGGCCCGTGTTGAGGTATTTATTTACAACTAACATTTACATTTACAAGTATGATACATTTAAAGAAGAACAATAAAATAATGCATTAGGTACCTACAATTAACAACACTGCGAACTATAAATATATATGCTATTTAGGTGGGGTAACCATTTCAAGGCACCTCTCGGGACCCAAATCGTAGATCCAATTTTTTACGAAGATGCGAAAATTTTTTACATCTTTTAATTTTTTGCATACAGTGGAAGGGTGTTATATATTTTTGGAGATAGGAAGACGTGGCTTTTTTGTCCAAAAGACGTTGTCATTTTCGGTAGTTCCAATAATTGTTTACTTTTGGTTTTTGTTTCATATTTCGTGTCATTCCTTGTCCCACCATATTTATGTGTGTGAAACGAGTAGTGCCTTGCCGTACAGTTGCCTGACGTTCAAGACACCCACTCGGTCAAAACACCTCCACTGTATGCGTTCTGATTGGGATTAATGATAATATTGAAAAAATATTTTAAAGAGTTTTTGCTGACGTCATATCCGTTATGTGATTGACAGACATTTTGTGCAACATGTTCTACACGGTGGAGGTTTCAAATCACCACTAACTTGCAAAAAAAATTGCGATCGAAGATCACTTATTGCGCCTACATAAATATTGCTTCACATAAACGTGCCCTGTTGTGTAAACCTTGGACTGGTACTGAAGCGTAAGACTGATTATCCTACCTTCATGTAATAAAATGATCAAGATTCACTGCACTTGGTGTACCAATGCAGTGCCCTATGCACCATCGGGTGGGATTGGGGAAAGTAGTAGTAGCAGTAGTTGTTCAGGGGTCGTTTGTACGAGACAATATTAATTTATAATACTTTTGGATCGTTTAAAGTTTAAAAACCGGTCGTTCTAATAGTAATCCATCCGTTAAAAATTATCTGAAATCTGCTGCCTCTGAAAACTTTTTATTATTACATACTCGCCTAATATTTTGCAGACATCATTGATATTATGAATCAATCAGCGTCCGCGATAGAAAGTAGAATAGGTACCTACCTGAGTACCTTCATACTACAGCTGGCTAGCAACCTACATATTTACTAGCCGTGATATATATTATTTTATCAGCCATCCAGAATGTTCTAATCACACGTCTGATTGGTGATCGAGCCGCCATTTTGATTGTTTTAATGTATTCCGCGTTCCCGCGCAACGCTTATAATAATATGTCACCGCGTCGCGTCGCGTCGGCCATGGATACGCCGAAAATGTAGGCGCGGATATGTTATGTGCCGTGAGCCGTGAGCGTGGAAAATTTTCCACCGAAATTAATAATACAATGTCAACTTTATGATAATGATTATTTTTAAATATTCATTGATAGAAAAGTTATATTATAATAATATAATACATAGATGCTTTAATATATTTTTATTTTTTTTAAATAACTATAATACAACTATTCACTATTAATTTCTTCTGAATTTTTTAAATGTGATTTTTATCCTGTTACATCAAATTATTTTTTACTGTAAAATAAACATTTCATTTGTGATACCTTGGACTGGCAATGAAGCGTAAAACTGTTAATCTTGTCTTCGTGTGACAAATTATCAAGGTTCAATGCACTTGGTGTATCGATGCAGTGCCCTATGCACCATTGGGATATGGGGAACCAGTAGTGAAATAGTTGTAGTGAAAAAAACACAAAATTTTGGATTTAAACAAAAAAATTCAACGTTATTTTATATTCCGTGAATTAAGAAAACCATAAGCAAACAACATCAATCAGAATTCTTTTCGAAAAAAAATAATGCCATAATATCTACATCTACGATCAGCTATCTACATAACTATTTTTCTAGGTAGGTATACTGCTACGCTGACGTATAACGTTACTGACCAATTCTTCTCCTATGTTTGTAAAAAAACTATTTATCTCATTGGCTATTTGTTTAGGGCCTTCTATCGTTACATTGCTGGGGGATGGTGGCCTGTCATTCTGGAAACAAGTTGCCCCAGTAATTCCTTACTCTTCACCCATCCATTTATCCATATCTATGCCCACTCCTCTCCCTTTTGTCCATGTCACAACCTGTCAAAATTTGTGGGTAGATTTGAAATTGTGACAATCTGCGTAAATTCGCCACACCGCGCACGCATTTTTCTCTTGTATTCTAATTATTATAAACCTCCGCTTGAATCTAAATTTGGGTAATTCTAACCGCATAAGACATCTATAGAAATCTCTACGAACTCAGTGGAATTGTGTTGGATTACATCGGCTGAACAGTGGCAAATCCTACCAGAAAACTTTTCCTGCTTCATCTTTTTGTCCCAGAAGACCAAAGGTAAGGGTTATTTGCTCTTGAAATTGACAATTTTTATAATCCCAATAGCCTTGTCTGCAGACCATTCTTCCATCGATCGCCGAAAATTATAATTTACCTTCCGCACGCAAAATCCTTATTTCAGATTAAGGTTCTACTTTCGAACGAGTGCCGCTAGCGGAAAATTAATTTGTCTCTGGTTTATAGAGTTTACATAGAAAACTCACTATACGCGAAACGTCATATGTCAAACCAAATTTTCAGGTTAGGATTTTCTTACCCTTCGATTTAAACATGACAGCGAGTATATTTTTGAAAAGAAATATGTTTCAAAGTTATTGAGACTATTGATTGTGATTTTTGTATATACACAGAATGTGTCTCAAATTTCATTGAGAGTAGTGATTATTTTTCCATTTTAATGTTTTAGTACTGCCACGGCCTATGTCCTCGAGAGATCTTTTCTAGTCATCTTCTATTATGTGACGTTTTCTATGAAAAATGCCAATAAACAATACTCATCCAGGGATCGGCACTCGTTCGTCACTCGTTCGAAAGTAAAGCCCAGATTAAAATCGACAAAATTTAAAACTCAATACATTTTATTGACGGAATAACATAAATTTAATCGCTTTAAAACACGCGTTGGACTTTGTTTACTACGATTGAATAACACAATTACAACCTATCAGAAAATCATCAATGAATGGCAAAGATAAATATTTTATTTATTATAATAATAGAATTATTCCTATTACTTCCATTTTTCTAGATATTTTAAAAATCTGTATACTCGGAATTACGCGATAAAAATAGTAGGTATATTTATGAAAAATTAGACCTGTTGTAAATGTTTTTTGACACCACAAAGAAAATTTAAATATTACCTACTTACTACAAAACCATAGTATAGTTGTATAGTACGCAATCTTTCAAAATATTTAATGAATGAATTACCTAATTAACGAACTAATTATTAATAAATGAATTAATAATCCCTACTGCACAGTAAATATGCCGGAAGGAAGTACATATTTTTTGCAATTTTAAACCAAGGAAGAAAAATTTTATGCTGTAAACGCTGAATGAATGAATAAATAAATAAATATTCATGGATAACTCTGCGTTTAAAAAGGCAATATTAAGCCGTAATAAGTCATCTTCAGTCACCAATAATGTATACATTGTTTACAAGCGAAACCATGAATTTTATTTAAGCTCATTAGCTGCAAAATGTTTCAAAGTTTACTAACGAAATGTCAAATAGACTCGGGGGGAAATGCATGAACATAGAATGCCGTGTTTAAACGTTTACCTACAGTGGATTTTTTGTTACGTAGGTGTATAGGTAATAATTTTTATAACTTTATTGTAGGTGTAGGTATAAAAAATAAAAAATACAGTATAAAAATACATTTTAAAATTTCAAAAACATTGAACTATTATATACCTACAATTTGACATCTCAACAGAGACGAGAAATTTGGAAGGGAATATGGATATCTAGACGTTACAGGGCTTATGACCTGTCATTGGCTGGGTTAAGTGGCCACTTGATGTATTACAACATTCCCCATTTCACCCAGTATTTGATATCCATATCTGCCAATATACAGTAAAATGGCGCGACGCTTCACATGTGAACACTCTCTGTCATCCATTGAGAAAATTGCTAAGCATAAATGACAGGTCATAAGCCCTAGATATCCATATTCCCTTCCAAATTTCTCATCTCTGTTGAGATGTCAAATTGTAATTATTAGCCCGTAATGGGTGAAATCCAGTTTTTGTCTACAAGTATTTGGACACACTCAAAATGTTGTTTATTATATACCTATTTACTTTATGTAAATAAAAAATGTATTTATATAGAATACAATAAAAATAGTATTACAAATGTTTTTTAAACCTAACTTTTAGCAAATGAACACTGTCGCAAGTAATTCAGTGCATGATTATACCAACCAGTATGCTGGTCCGGTGGCGCTGGTGTAATATCCACAGCTGATAGCTAAAACCTGATAATGAATAAAAGTGTGCCATTATTTAAAAATAAACCACTAAAAAACCAGTTTGGAGTTAGCCGAGTCTGACTGGAGTTACTGAAACTGAAATGCCAACAAAACCAGTTTACGACACTAATACTAAATGCATTCACATAACATTATACTGCTTCATATTTATATAGTATCGACGGGTTACAGTCGAATAACACTATCTACAAAAAAAAAGAATGAAAAAAACCTCTGAAAACATATTTTGTGTACTATGTATTATCATCATCATCTCAGCCCGTTGAGGTCCACTGCTGGACATAGGCCTCCCCCTGCCGTCTCCACTCCTCCTGCGCCGCCCCCATCCACTGTCTTCCAGCAGACTTCCTGATGTCGTCCACCCATCTCATCGGTGGACGTCCTTGAGGCCTCTGGTTCCTCGGTCTCCACACCAGAACGCGTTTCGTCCATCTGTCGTCCGTCATTCTGGCTATGTGACCGGCCCATTTCCACTTCAACCAAGCAATTCGCTCCACCACGTCGCAGACCTTTGTCTGGCGTCGGATCCAATCGTACCTTTTTCGGTCTCTTAATGTTATTCCAAGCATAATCCTCTCCGTGCTCCTCTGTGCAACTTGCAACTTATGGGAGGATTGCTTGGTCAGAGTCATTGTTTCCGCGCCATAAGTAAGGACGGGCAGAATGCATTGGTTGAATACTCGAGTCTTGAGTGAGTTAGGATACATATTATTATACATATTATTACTATGCATTATACATATGATTATATTTCAATATATTCTACTCGAATTCTTCTTTCAAATATTGGTAATCTACTTTCCTTTTTCGCACCCAATGGTGCATAGGGCACTGCAAAATACCTGCTTACGAAATCTACCAACCGACAATCATAAAGCCTCTTTTTCTATGCAATACGATAAAGAAAGGAGAAAAATACTTTCCCCGGAAACCGCGATTCGAAATTTAACTGAAACATTATATTATTTTTAATTCATTTACGGCACCGCATATATTTAACTAACTAACTAACTAACCATCACGCCATTTCCCCGTAGGCGTAGGCAGAGAGGATAGAACGCCATACCACTCTGTCCTGACATACTTCCTTTGCTTCTTCTACATTCATACATCTTCTCATGCACATTTGCCGATTATTCCGACTTTTCACATGTCCACTTCAAGCACTTGTTTAACTTGATCATGCCATGTCTTTCTCGGCATTTCTCGGCTTCTACATCCAGGCACACTTGCATTTACATTTTTTTTAGCCGTTCTTTCATCACTCATTCGCTCCACATGACCAAACAATCGTAAAAGCCCTTTCTTAATTTTGTCGATAATGCTTATCTCAGCCTTGCACTCTGCTCTAATTTCGACATTTGTACACCTATCATACATAGTCTTACCACACATTCGCCTGAGAGATCGCATTTCATCAGCATTTATGTACATTATTTCGCCGTGAATGGAAACGATATTCAAATATGTTTTATTATCAAGTAATTCCTTTGTCGTTATGATTCATTTTCCTTTGATGAATGTAAGCGTGTACTATCTCAGTTTGTTTTCACTCAGTATTATTATTATAGTTCAATCTCCTTGATTCTATTTCATTTTATAGCGAGGGTGAGGGAATTGAGCTCCTGACGTCACTGCGCCCTGTGTATATGTAGTGGAAGACCAGGACGCCGAGAACCTGATGCCTTGTAAAATAGGCAAGCATGGTTAGGGCTCTCGGAAGGCATACGTAGTATATGGCCTAGCCAGCCGAAACGCCTTCGCCGGGTGACAGTAGATACCAAGGGTTGCTGTGTCCATTGCCTCACCTCTGTGTTCCTTACAAACCACCGCACACCTAAAATTCTTCTAAGACATCTATTCTCAAAACTCGTTCAAAACTATTCTCAAAATTGGAAATGGTGGGGTTAAAGATATTGTTTTTTCTATTTGGGGATAACATATTTTGATTTAAAGAGTCTGTTGATAATATGTTTTATTTTATTCTCAAATAAAAAGATCCTTGACTCTGCCGACTAAACTTTCCATAATAGTTAAGTAACATGACGCTTGTTATTTGCATAATATATAGTTTTTATACTTCATGTATGTACGAGTAATACTTCATTAACAAGTATTATTTATAAACCAAGAAATTGTATTCTTTTAATAAGGAAGGCTGATCTATAAACAGTGTAACGACGTACAAGCGGGAAACCAGTGAATCTACGTCATATTTGGAGTCGATTTTGTAATTTTATTTTTTATTTGACGCATTGTCTTCGAGAAAATTGAGTAAGAAGTTGATTGTATTTTCGAGATTTTTAAATTATTATTATTATTATTATGGATAATTTATGTAGCGCCGTTTTCGTATAAATATACCTCAAGGGCGCTTCAAATATTGAATTAAATGGAAAATTTAAAGTGAATAAAAACTCAATTTCTGAGCAGAAAATACAATGATCAAAATTAATCGAAAGATTTAGAGAACAAATGGGTCTTAAGTGTCTTTCGAAACATCACTTCACTCTCACAGTTGCGCACTTCCGGTGGGAGAGCATTCCAAGCCGCAGGTCCCGCAACCGCAAAAGCGCGCTCCCCAAATTTTGTGCGCTGATTGCGGGTCGGTACTAAAAACCCTGCCTATAGCTGTAGATGTAGCTGATCGAAGTGTGAGACGTCTTTCAGCTAGTTTATCTGGAATACAAAGCTCTTTTAAATACTCTGGAGCGGCATCATGCATGGCTTTGCACATGAGGCAACAGAGTTTGTATTCTACCCTTTGTGGAAAGCGCAGCCAGTGCAGTTTCTTTTCTTACAAATCAAATATAATTTATTTAGTCAAACTCTATCGATAAACAAAACAAAAGTAAAAAACGAATTTATGCAATTTTACTAAATCTACTGTGCTTATGAAAACTTTAACGAGAAGAAAATGTTTTTTTTAAAAGTTCTGATTCAAAAGTCTATATTACATAATCGACTCCAAAAACAATGTAGATTTACCAGTTTTCGGGTTACGACCTTTGTTACTTCTATGTATACAGACTTAAAACAAAATTTTACAAATGTTTTTTAGTTTAACCTGAAAATTGTGGAAAATTTTCTTGAACATTTGTTACATGAAGACAGATGACAGGCACATATATGAAATGTTGATGTAAATAAATAAGATTATTGATGTAGATTACGTATAAATACAATTCTGCGAAATAAAGACATAATACGTGTATATATTTTTTTCTGTTTATTAAATCATTTCGAGGAAAATGCAATAGCTATTAATTTACACATTAATGGGTATTGCATTTTATGCACATGACAACGTAACCTGATTCACATTCATTATTATTAACTATTTAAAGCACAATTACACATGAGAATAAAAACTCCAGGCAGTGTAGAAAACTTATGATTTTTAACACCTTTTATGGGCTAATTAGTGGTTTTGTTTTAAATTACAAATATTAGGACACGCTCAAAATGTGGTTTTAACTAACTAACTAACCATCACGCCATTTCCCCGTAGAGGTAGGCAGAGAGGATAGAACGCCACACCATACTTCTCTTGCTTCCTCCACATTCAACATCTTCTCATGCACGCACGTCGATTATTCCGACTGCTTACATGCCCACTTTCAAGCACTTGTTTTACTTGATCATGCCATGTCTTTCTCGGCCTTCCTCGACTTCTACATCCAGGCACAGTCACGTCATATATTTTTTTAGCCGTTCTTTCATCATCCATTCGCTCTACATGACCGAACCAACGTAAAAGACCTTTCTTAATTTTGTCGATAATGCTTATCTCAGCCTTGCATTCTGCTCTGATTTCAACATTAGTGCACCTATCATGCATAGTCTTACCACACATTCGCCTGAGAGATCGTATTTCAACTGCATTCAATCTACTTTCATCCTTATTTTTCCAACTCCATGCTTCGCTTCCATACATAAGGGTTGGTACCAGAACTCCATTATGCACTGCTAATTAAGCCTCTTTTGATAAGCACTTATTAGATACAAATTTTATATCGTCTCATTTTATTTATTAATCCACCTGAACAGGCCTGGAGGCCCAATTACAGAGGGGAATGACGTCACAAACTCACTTTTGATTATTGTGTTCCCACCGGGAATCGAACATAGAACATGCGTATCGTGTGTGCAGCGTCTTAGCCGCAAATACGTTAATTACAATGATTTAATTATAATGGTGTTTCATAAAAGCACAGGTCTTTTATCTTGCCGTTAGCAAATAATTTTAATATTGCAAGGAAAAAAATTAACAAATATAATAAATTCAGAAGAGTTTATGGAAGAACACAAAAAACAGGAATTTGATGTCCTCTTTATTATTTTTCTGCTATCTTTAGTTACCCTGAGAAAAAATGCCAAAAATGAAGGCTTTCGGAGGAATGAAGGAGGTATATTATTATTATTTATTCATTTATTTTATTGTTTTTACGCCCATAGGGCTTTTACATAGACATTTTTAATGATTACACAGTAGGTAGCTATTTATTACCGCCAGAGATGGCATCCAGACACTGTTCCCTAAAATGCACTAGATTTGTGTTTAAAATATCAATATTGCAACTTGTTAGCCAGTGCGTGCATTCGTCGTATAGGTGAGTTTGCACTGTAATTGGTCGATGATTGGCTACAGTAAAATAGTGCATTACTACGGGTAACTCGACCAGGCACTCGTATACTAATTAAATTTGTTAGTTGACCACAATCAAAGATAGATTTTACTACTTTGAACAGAGAGAGCAAATCATTTAAAATTCTTCTATTTTCTAATGTTTGTATATTCAATAAGTTATTTAAAAAGTTATGATTTATGTTTACAATGGGAATTATTATTATTATTATTGTTATGGCAGGCAGCTTTTGCTGGTGTGCCTATATCTTTTGTACTGCTTCTTGTCTGCCTTCTGCATCTAAACGGTTTTTGAACTGGTTGACCGTAATGGAGTGGACAACTAGGCCTGGAAATTTGTTCCAGTCTGAAACCACCCTACTAGGAAGGCATTTTTTTTTAAAGGTTGAGGTGGAATTGGGGATTATAGTGCTTCCAGTTGTGGCCCCGTAAATTGGTGTTGGGATTTTAGTTGATACATCTCGTGCAGGGGGCAGTCGTAGTATCTTGTAAGTTTAAATTAAATCCCCTCTCTTCCGTCGTTAATTTTTTCGAAACTTGAATCCGGAATAGCATTTTGAAAATATCAAAATTTCTAACGCTCAGATGCAGCCTTAGTTATTGTCCAAAAATGAAATAACGCCATTATTATCAATCAATTACTTCTACTATATTAATCTATCTACATTTTGTGCAAGGATCGTCCTTCTTATCCTTTCTATTTGCGTCTAGTCACCTTCGTTGAGGTTATTGTACATTAAGATTAGAAAAAAACTGTAATTTACAATAACACTTTTTTGTCTGTCTGATAACTGACGGAATAGATACCGTTTCTTTTTAGATATTGATGATAGTAATTTTAAAATTAGATTTAGCACCTTGGAGATACAAAGGCCAATGTCCAAATAAAATGAACAGACTTTAGTGCAAAATTACTTTCCTATTTTTTGCGACGTAATCGATTTTGCACAAACAGCCTGTTGCTGTATTCTCGATCATTATCTCTTGGCTATCGCGTAGTTACCCTTTGAATTAAAATCGAGTTTCTTCAATGAAAAAGTCATCTTTTGAGAAAAAAAAGCATTATTGGTACGGTCAGCGGGTAATTAAACATATTGCCAGCTTAATTCGATGGGTTTTTGACCCACGAAAACGTATATCTACCTACAATATTTCAAAAGTTGAGGGGAGGAGACGATAATCTTTTTTTACAGAACAAACTTGATTTTAACTAACTTAAATTGTGAGTTACGTTTAAGATTAAATATGATTAACTATATAAATTGTTCATACGTACATCTTTGTTTTACGGATAGAACGGATAATCTGTACCATTTCTGCATATTTAATGTGTCTGCAATGCCGTCAAATTAATTTTAAATTATGTGACAGTTAAATTTCGAACCATTGTTTTAAGAGAAATGATTTATCTCTTTTCTGTCATATTTAATCGTATTACATGGCATGACCAAGTACGTCAAGTACTCGGCGTATGTGCATGAGAAGATGTATGAATGTAGAAGAAGCAAAGGAAGTATGTCAGGACAGAGTGGTATGGCGTTCTATCCTCTCTGCCTACCCCTACGGGGAAATGGCGTGATGGTGAGTTAGTTATTTATTTAAAACTTCATGTACAATTACATAGCAAAAGTACAAGGCCGGGCTTATTGCTTTTAAGCAATATCTTCCAACCAACCCTCGACAACCAGTAGTTAGTTAGCATAGAAAGAGGGGCTTTATGATTATCGAGTTGGTAGTTTTGGTAAAATATTAGTGTTCCACACTTGAAATGAACCCACCCACACACATTTACGTGAGTAACATCTCAAATGTCAGGAGCCAATAATATTATTGGTTATTCTATAAGGACAACATCACACTATGAGGTTGTACTGATTACATATCGATTGTACTAATTGGATTAACAATTACTGTCTGTTCACAGTTATTTTACCTCTGACAGCTATGCTATTAGATTTTTTTTGTACTTCAAAACTACTTAGACAGTTTTGAGATCAGCTAGTTAGCTTAATCCATAGCCCGGATAAGGCACTGCATTGATAAACTCAGTGCATTGAATCTTGATCAGTTGTTTCAATACGAAACACAATAGCTGTCAGAGGTAAAATAACTGTGAACAGACTGTAGTACCCACTGATGTGGGGATTCGAACCAGATATATTCTTGTACTAAAAAACAGCACTGCGACCCGATGCTGGACTAAGGTCGAATGCAACACTTCGGATTGGCGAGATCGGAACGGATCTACGGTACAAAATCACTCGCCATTCTGAAGTGTCGCATGCGACTTTCAGTCCAGCATACATAGGGCCCTGGGCCGATACCCATTCTATTTTGTACCGTTCGTCTCATGGTGTAGTGGATAGCACGATGGCTACCATGCAATGAGGTCGCGGGTACGATTCCCGGCGCGGTGTATATGAAATATTTTAATGTGTTTTTCACATTAAAACATATTTCATATGTGATACCTTGGACTAAAGCTGAAGCGTAAGGCTGGTCATCTTGTCTCATGTAATAAATTATTTATCAATGTAAACTGCACTTGGTGTACCAATGCAATGCCTATGCACCATCGGGTGCGGATGAGAACTTGAAGTTGTAATAACTGTCCTAGAATTTTCAAAATTAGAATTTTATTTTCTTTAAGAATACACTTTGCCCATAACTCAAGCAATCATTCCTACGTTAGGTAGGTACTAGCACTGTAATCGTGGTTGACATGACGTCACGATTCTGATTCAGTAATATTTAGTGTAATGTGTACCTATTGCCTCGTATAAAACTCATTATGTGTGATGGCCCAATCAACACTATAGTATAGCGTATAGTCAACACAGGTAGATTGTAGATATTGCACTATAGATACCACTCTGCACTAACTCAAAATGTCATCTTTTTAGCCCAGTCTAATTACTCTAGAATTAGGCCTTAACTAATTCGGATAATAGTTTGCCTTAACTAATTCGGATGTTTTTGATTATTTTTTTATGTTGTTCAGTGATGTCCAGGGAAGGTTGCATCAAAAGTCCGGATGAATAATAGGAGGTGAGCTTAAGTCAGGATTTAAAAAAAAAAAACTTTAAAAAAAATGGCCTTTTTTTTATTTTTCAAAAAAATCTCGAAAACGCTTAACCCAACCAAAAAAAATTTTAAAACAAAGTAATAAAACACTAAAAATTCTATAAAGTTGGTGTTTTTTTTTTTTTTATTATCTCTTATATTTTTCGAAATAATCTCATTTGAAAAATTACATATTTTACTGATTTTCTCCTGTCAACATCTTTTGCCTCGGAAACGGGCCTACACCTCGTGAACCGTACCTCGCACGATAAAAATGCACATAACTACAATTGTAGAACATTAAATTTACTACAAAATCCAGTTCATTTTCGACAAATTAGGACTTAATGCAGTATATTATTAATGGTGCGATATAGCTAGTTACGCAAGGCTCACGCTGTCGGAGCGGGCACCGAAATAATCTTAAATTCTAGGCAAATTGGAAAGTTGTTTTGTCTACTGTTGCGTCCTGCTCTTGTTGTTTATTCTCTTTCTTGTCTACAAAAATACAATGCACTTTGTTGCACTTTGGTGATGCAATGGCCGGATGAAAAATGCCGGATATCAAGCCCACAATACATTGCTAAAGGGGCGTAAGGCAATAAAAATATCTTTTGAGTAATCAGCGCTCAACGTTAGGATTGCTATAGCTTATAGATTGGATAGTTTTTCCGTTTTTTTACAATAAAAATTGGTTTAGAAAGAATTAATATGAAAAGGCTGTTTTAAAAGGTGAAATGAAATAAATTCTTGGCGCGACGTTTGGCTGACCTGACAGTTAGTGATTTTTTATATAAACGTTTAGTAGATATTGATTTATTAAATGCTTTTAAAAACGTAAAAAAACTAATAACATATTTATATTATTAGCTATATTAACAATTTCCTGTTTGCGATAATAACCTTACGATCGCGTTTAAAATATATATATGGGGATTTAGCGAGTCTTTTGACAGACTGTACAGTTTTCTGAACAAGAAATTGTACAGTTTTCTGTCACACATAAAGTGCGCATAATGCGCATTTTAAATATAATACAAATCGTAAGTTATTAATCATATATTATGTTTGCACACAGGAAATTGTTAACATAGCTATTAATTTAAAAATCTTATTTGTTTTTTTTAAAGCATCAAATATGTCAATATCCACTTAAACGTTTACATAAAAAAACATTACTGTCAGGTCAGCCAAACGTCCCGCCGACCATAGGTACATATTTCGATTTATACGGGACAGTTTGCAAACTGTACAGTTTTCTATCCCATATAAAGTGGGCTTTACTGGAACAATAGTACTACGAAATTTATGATAAATCTAAGATTGGCTTTTCAAAGTTGTAGACAGTAGATCATTCAAATAATCATTAAAAATTTGGTCGCACGTCAGTCGTGGTAAAATCTAGTATTTTTTGTCTAGAATGATTTGGGTATTTGTCATTTTTTATAAATGAGATTCATTGCGGTATTTTTATCTATTAATTAATTGACCAATAATAAAATAAGAAATAACCGAAGCGAAAGACATTTCGTGAATTTGTTGTACGGTGATTAGTAAAAGTCGTTCTTGGGAATACAATGCCATGCATTTAGTATTAATTTCCGATCATAATTTCCTGAAAGTTATAACCCTGTCTACGGCCTTCTCTACGCTTACTAGGAAAGGCAAATTTCTTGATTCTGAATCGTGGGCGAGAGAGTTCAACTCCCCGTGAAGGTAGATGAACTAGTATTTATTATTATTTAATATTTTAAATAAATTAATTCGTAATTAATAATTTTTTAGTCTGTTCAACCATCTCCTTCTTTTGGACTCGGCCGGGGTAGCTGCCGCGTCTTATCTGGGCGTGGTTGGCGGGGGAGGGCGGGAAGCTACTGTTGGGCAGAAGGTAGTTGTAACTAACGACTAAAAGAGGGGTAGAATTACTAATATCCCTATCACTGTTAATTTGGGCCAGCTCCTTGAGCAGGTTGGGGTGAATGTGTTAATGACAATCTTAGAGACAGTGATAGGGGCAATGAAAGCAAAGCATTTGGTCCGATTCATAACCTCTATTTTTAATAAAAATTCCGCTTTTAAATAACCAGTAAAACGCTTTTTCCAGAATTTTATTAAAATTCACGAATTACCTTTAAAATATCGGTAGAGTTGTGCTGGACTGAAAAAAGACTCACTAGTCTTTAAAACATTCTAGGGAAAGGGTAGGGCTTTCATTAATAATTTTACAGCTTTTTTGTGTTAAATTATTTTTATGTGAAAATCACAATAAAATAAATATTTTATAACAACGTTTTGAAAGAATACAAATACTTGTAGACAAATTACTGGATTTTACCCATGATTATACCTGTCATTGGCTGGCCACTTAAACCCAGCCACTTAAAGCCTGTGTAAACGCCTAGATAACCCACATTCGTTTCCAGAGTTTCTCTGTCTCTGTTGAGATATCAATAATATAAATATTTGATATTTATTGACACCCATCGGGAATCGAACCCTATTGCCTATATATTAAGATTTTTAAATCAAAACTTATAAGCAATATGGTCTAAGAATCTATGTAGGTACTTTGGTTAAGTGGTTCAGTGATTTTTACGTTTTTACAATTCAAATGAGAAGTCAACTTTCGAAATTGTCTGAATCAAGTAGGTACCATCGCAGTACCAAGGACATTTTTTATAAATTGTCTAGATTCTAGATATTTAAATCTACTTCTAATGGCAGTTTTTTTACAACATTGTTTTCCATCTCTGATATTTGTAACCTTGATATTGAATAAATTATTAAATTACTAACTAACTAACTAACCATCACGGCAGATAGGATAGAACGCCATACCACTCTGTCCTGACAGACTTCCTTTGCTTCCTCTACATTCATACATCTTCTCATGCACATACGCCGATTATTCCAACTTTTCACATGACCACTTTCAAGTACTTGACGTACTTGGTCATGCCATGTCTTTCTTGGCCTTCCGCGGCTTCTACATCCAGGAAAACTTGCATTTAAACTTCTTTATGGCGTTCTTTCATCACTTATTCGCTCCACCGTAAAAGCCCTTTCTTAATTTTGTGGATAATGCTTATCTCAGCCTTGCACTCTGCTCTAATTTCGACATTTGTACACCTATCATACATAGTCTTACCACACATAGATCGCATTTCAACAGCATTCAGTCCACTTTCATCCTTCTTTTTCCAACACCACGCTTCACTACCATACATAAAGGGTAGGTACCAGAACTCCGTTGTGTACTGCCAATTTTGCTTCTTTCTTTTTGAATAAATTATGTTCGCAATATTTAAATAAGGGCCCGTTTACGCGAGGCAATATGAGACGGAATAAATGCCTCACTCACTGGTCCGCAATGAAATCCACCTTCAAATAGATTTACGAGTATAATTAATATTATGAATAATATAACAGCTAAATTATTTGATTTTATTAACAGATGCCTGTTTTTTTTGTTGGTTTAGATATTTTTTAGACGTTTTTTTATGATTGCTCTAAATGGGCTCGGAGCATGAAACTTTCAGAGAGTGTAGAATAAACATAAAACAATAAAGTCACAAAACCATGGATTTTTTTTTTTCCGCATTCACAAAAAACAATAAAAAAAACGGAAAAAAGACAATTGCATAACCATGCATTTTTTTTATAGATTATTACCCATTAAATTTACAAAAAATGAGACATGCATATTTTTTTTTAGATTTTGCATTATTATTATTTTTTATTATTATTTATTTTGAGATGGATTATGATTACCGATTTTGTTTTAGATATTCAGAAACAACAAATCTAATAATAAATACCACTTGCCCTGGCACACTTCCTTTTTACAGTTTTGCAACTTTTTTTTTTCAAGTACTTTTAATGCTTGAGCACTAAATGTCTCGTAAGTGGATTAAAGATTACCGAAGTAGGAAATTGTATTAACTTACTAAGTAACCATCGCGCCATTCGCTCCGACATAGAACGCCAACCATCGTAAAAGCCCTGGCACACTTCCTTCGCTAATCCTCTACATTCATACATTCGTACACGCCAACATTATTCCACACTTTTCACATGTACACTTTCAACAGTATTTGTTGTACTTGATCATGCCATGTCTTTTTAGGCCTTCCTCGGCTTCTACATACAGGCACACTTGCATTACTAACTTATTTTAGCCGTTATTTCATCACTAATATTTTCGTCCTTCTTTTTGCAACACCACGCTTCACTACCATACATAAGGTACCAGAACTCCGTTGTGTACTGCCAATTGCTTCTTTCGATAAGTTCTTATTTGCCACTATCGATTTTACGGCAACATTAAATCTGTTTCCGGCACCAACCCTTCTCTCAATGTCCTTATCCACACTTCCGTCTCTTGTAAACATACTTCTCAAATATACAAATTCCTCAACCTGCTTTAATCTGTCTTCATTTACTTTAATATTACATACGGTCATATTCACATTTATTTCGAAAACCATCACATTTGACTTTTCCACATTCATTAACTAATCACTCTCCTTGCACACATCGTAAACCTTTGTGACCAAGGACTTAATATTAATATTTCTAAATCAACTTTACATATTTTCATTTCACTCCTAAGTAAGCCACCTACATACTTACTTCGAAGAATTTCTCGAGAGTGTATAAAGCTAACATAAATGCGAAATATCTCTATCTGGAAATAATATAAAGACAAAATCTAGTTGATTTTTAACTAACCGACAAATGATACTATCGTAATTTAAGAGTAGGTACCAAACCCATATCGCGATAAGATCTGTAATTATTTGATTATTTATTAGATTGATTGGCGATTGCAATGTTAATTATGATTTCTTGTTCGATTCGACCAAGTAATTGAACAAATAATGCACAAAATGATTCTCTATCTCCTATCTAGAACGACGTTCATTTGTGACGACGCATTTGACAAGCTTCCAGATAAAAGACCTTAGTCTACACTACACTAAATTCCCCTTTTCTGCACTTATTGGTGCATAGGGCACTGCATTGGTACACCAAGTGCAATGTATCTTTAGCATTTTATTACATGAAGGAAGGATGATCTGTCTTACGCTGCAGTACCAGTCCAAGGCATCACACATAAAATATCTACTAAACCTATTACTTTCCCTTATCCGCACCTGGTAGTGCTTCGGGAACTATTGCATTTTGGACGTGATAACGTTTAATAAATCGATGAACGCCGGCTGCACACACTAAAAAAACATGACTCATTGTCACGTTCCGCCTGAGCCGAGTGTGCAAACGAGAGCGCGGAACAAGCGATAGAAAAGTACGATCGGCCTAAGCGTTCGGTTTGTGACGCATCTATCTCTCTTCCACTCCATCGGCCGATGCGTCCGAGTAGAAGGGAGACAGCAGCAGCACACAAGAAGAAATAACAAAAAAAAAAGTTTATTTAAGGAAAAAATTGTAATTAACTCCTGCTTTGTAATATACAAAATAATGATAATTCATTAATAATAATTCAATTCAATTCATAAAAGTATGCTATTTTTCATCAATGTTTTCTTATGACGTTATCACGTAAAATTATCGTCCGTAAACCGACTTTACAGACAACCAAAAGTTTTTTTTATCTAGGTCGCTTAATACATGAAGTACTACGCTTACGCCGGTCCAAGGTATCACATATTACATTAAATGTATATATTTTATATACAAATCTCTAACGAGACTAACAAGATCGAGGACTGTGGTCGATCACTTAGATTGCAGGCCTTTTGTGGAATCCATTTGCTCCATATAGGGTGCTGATATGGAACGATAAAAAAACACCAACAAATATATTAATATATTGTTATTTTGTATCGACACACTATGCTCTGTTTTCACTTTTGTTTGCGGTCAAAATCAGGTTCTGGCAATCGGTAATAATAAGCGAAAATTACTCTCACAAAATGGGACCAATGTCATAATAAAAATATTATCGACATAATATTTAGACCATAGTGCGGTGAAATGTTGAAAAAATCAACATGCAGTAATATTACTGTTTATTTGGTAATAATTTGAAAAAGGTGGGCCATTTTACTTTTAATACTAGTTTTTCTTCTTCTTCTTTCGCCGCGTTCGCTCCTATGTGGAGCATGTGGACATCACTAGATCCCTCCAGGAGACCCTGTCGCCAGCCAGCTCTCTCGCCTCCTCCCACGTCAGGCCCGCATCCACCAGCTCCGCCGAATACATCCGTAGGATGGTCATCGACGGTCTACCAGGACGGCGGGATCCTGCAGGCGTAAAGGAGAGGCAGCTCGGGTTCAGGCTCTCCCGAGGCATCCGGAGTACATACCCAAGCCAGGTCCATCGCCGCATCTTCACGATTCCAGTTATTGGAGGTTGCTGCGTGCCCTGCGTCCGTTGGTTATGAAGTCAAACCACCTAATGCCTAGAATCCTTCTCAGACACTTATTCTCAAAGCTCAACAAACGAGCATTCTGATCTTTTGTGAGGTGCCAGGATTCGCATCCATAAAGGAGTACCGGCACAATACAGGAATTAAGGAGTCGGCATTTGGTTTTGACCGAGTATAAACTGGGATTTCAGACAGCACGCATCGTGTTAAAGGTTGCTCCAGCAATTCCTAGACGGATTGCAAGTTCATTGTGCGTGCTGCCATCTTCAGTTATATGAACACCTAAGTATCTGAAGCTGTCAACCTTTTAATAATTTACTAATTTACCTCGATAATAATACATTTACGTTAGAGATGAAAACCGACTATTTGTTGTCGGAGACGGTTTCGGAGTAACCCGCGCTCCTTAAAAAAAAAAAAAATTACATCATAATATTACAATCATAATTTAAAATTAACGTAATTTGTAATTTTAAAAAATCTATGTAGGTAAATTTATTGTTTTTAAATATTCTAAAATGCATAATAATATACTAATACTTCTACTTTCCCTTATCCGCACCCAATGGCGCATAGAGCGCTGCATTACCTACTCCAAGTGCAGTGTATCTTGATCATTTTATTACATGAAGGTAGGATGATCAGTCTTAACGCTTCAGCACCATTCCAAGGTATCACACATGAAATCTTAAAATGAAAATCTCATGTAAATAAATGTTTCATGTTGACCCTATGGAAATCGAACCCGCGACCTTGTGCACGGTAGCCAAATGCGCTACCACTACGCTACGAGGTGGACATAATTCAGGATATAATTTAAGAATAATTTATTACTGTATATTTTTGTTAAGATATATATTTATCTAAATTTCGAGCAGGCAGCGCCACCTGCAGGAAAAATTACTAACTTATTTATAATGTTTTTTAAAGTATTATGTAATTATTCTTGGTCTGAGGTATAAAATAACAGAGTATGAAATCCATTTGTTGATCTTATTTTTTTTTATTGTTATTAATAATTCGTCTTGATTTTTTTTAGTAAATTTATTCTGCATGGAATCCTCTAGTTGTATTGATTTTTCTTTAGTCAAATTAATACTATGTATGAGTTTTTTTTTTTTTTTTTTGAATCTCAGATTAAAAAATCATCGTTCGTCTCCAAATTTTATGTAGATTCACCAGTTTTCGGGTTCTACTACGAGTTTTGTTACTCCATGTAATTTAGGTGTAAATAAAAAACGACTCGTAATGTTTTGGGAACTATTACTTTATTTAACAAACATGCAACAAATCAATAATAAACCTACAATACATTTCAATACCTTACTAAAAATAACTTCTACTCTATAATAAATAAATGTTGATAAATAATTTAAGTTAAGTTAAATTAAATTAGAGTTGATAATTGATTTAAAAAGCTTGAAGGGAAATAAAATGTTTAGTTTATTATTCGGACAGCTTAAGGTTTAATTTAATTTCGGAAAAGACTGTCTTTCGTAAAGACGAAATATTGTAATCATAATGGACTACAGTACAATTTTTTTTAGATGGTGATTTATATCTTAGGTACGATTTTTTAAAAAAATATTTTTGTTATTATTATGTCCGTAATTAATTTAAAAAAAATTGTAATTGCGATTTCCCGCCAAAACAGGTTTATATTATGGTAGGATGCGTCTATTCATATTTTTACCAAGTTTTGATGTAAAATAGAAAAAAGAACATAGCCACTTCTCTGGTTCCACGCATCAACTATATATTCAGTGCGACCCTTTTTGTGCGCTTAGGAGACGGGTGCTTTTAAAGCATCCGTTTGCGGCCAATCCGTTTTATAAGCTCCGTTTTTAAATATTTCTTTTAGAGGAATCTTTCGAATTCTATTATTTATATTTTTCACAGAAAAAAAACAAATATTTATTACTATTCAAACAAAAAAAAATATGGAAATTTAAAAAAAAGTTTGAAAATACAGCAAAGTGCGTCTACTGAAATACTATGATTTAAATTTTAGCATTTTAATCTAGCATTGCCGAAGCAACGCTCGGAGATGCTCGGCACGCGATATCGTGGCCAAACGTCAAACGTCAAATCAACGCGCTTGTCGGATTGTTTATTATGTCGACTACTTTTCTCAATATTTGGCTTGCTGAACGCCGGCTAAATGCAATACAGCACTCGAGAAAGATTGAATGAAGATATGTGCGAAGAATATATATCTCGGGAAAGGGCTCGCGACTTAATGCGCTCAATTAATAATCCCGATCGATAACTTTTAACGCGTGTTCCATTGTGATCGCGAAAACGTTAAACATCCATGGGTAAGAAATCGTGATCACGTCGCTTATTACCGAGTCGATAGTGATCTGTGATCGAGCAACTGGTTGAATAAGGTAACTGCAATACGTTATTCTTGATATAACTGCAATACGTTATTGTTGTGGTATCCAAAATTTATGGCTCAGAAACTTTGCTGTATTACATTAGTATTTTACTAAGGTTCCTTCTGAATTCATTTAATCCATATATTTCTTTGGCAGTCTCCGGTAGATCATTATACCTTTAAAATGTGTGAAAAAATCATTGGTCTATAAATGTTACATTCCAGAGAGAAAAACGAGGAATACGTTTGCATAGGAAGCGGCCGCGAGTCACGTGGTGAAGTATGATATTATTGGTGCAGTATACAGTAGGCATACCTAGTATTATGGTGCGAATTGTTAATTTAATTTGCAATAATACCACAGCTATAAGGTACCAAGCAATGTATACGTATTAATATTAATAGAAAATTATCATTAAAATAAATAATATGAATAGAATAAATGAGTCGTAAAGTTCCTATGTACGATAAGTCCACTACAGATGAAAATTGAGATTTATACAGGGTATAACAAAACTCGATGTACAACCCGAAAGCTGGTGAATCTACATCGTATTTGGAGACGATTGTGTAATATGACGTTCTAATCTGAGCTTGAAAAAAAAAATTCATTTCACAAAAGTTTTCACTAGTATGGCAGATTAGGTAAAATTGCTCAAATTCTTATTAAAACGGGTTTTTTAATTTTGTTTTTTCTTTATGGATAGTATTAATTTGACTAAATACATGATATTTGGTAACAATTTGCAAAAATTTATCGAAAAAAAAATCAACTTCATACTCTCCAAAACTAAGGGTCAAATCAATTTTTTTTTTCTATAAATCGACTCTAAATATTATGTAAATTCACTGGTTTCCCGCTTGTACATCGAGTTTTGTTACACCCTGTATGTCATTTTGTTATGTTGGTTTCTGTCAACGATAAATCCCCTTGAAAATAATAATTTATTCCATTTGGCGATAAGTCCGTGCTAGAGTTTGTTCCAATCGCCGATGAGTCCCCCGACAGCCAATCAGCGTCAAGTTTTTGGAAAACAAGCTGTCAGAAATGAGAATCAAACACCGATTAGTCACAAAATTAGTGAGTTCCGAAATACGATAAAAGTGTCAATAAGTTTCAAACGACGATAAGTCATTTACTGTTTTTGCAATATCTCATTTAATATTGTAAAAATTAATAATTTTATTGAGAATAAATACGTGTATTAAAACAATACACCATCAGGTTATACATCAATTTTCAAGATTTTGTAAAAAGAAGAGGTCTTCAACTAAAATACTTAATTTGTCAACATTTTGTCAAAGTGGACTCATCGCATAATAGTAACTATAAGACTCAAATGTAGGGTTAGTTGCGGCGGCGGCGTGTCTCTAGAAGTGGTGGCTGGTGGTCCCGTAATGTTCAGTGTGTCCCGATGGACCCAGCTTCTTGACTACGGCGTTGAACCCGTGGACGTCATCAGCCGAGTACTCCACGACCCTCAGGGAGCCGTCTGGCTCCACTAGGGAATAGTGCCCTGAAACATTTTTTTTCCTAAGTAAAATTGCACAAATTCACATTAAAACGCGGTCTGTTTTATTTATGGATAGTATTAAATTGACTAAATAAGTTTAATTTTTCTCTATTCATAGAAAATTCACGCAATATTTAAGATAACATATTTTTAATTAAAAAAAACTAACTAACTAACTAACCATCACGCCATTTCCCCGAAGGGGTAGGCAGAGAGGATAGAACGCCACACTACTCTGTCCTGGCATACTTCTCTTGGTTCCTCCACATTCATATATCTTCTCATACACGCACGTCGATTATTCCGACTTCTTACATGCCCACTTTCAAGCACTTGTTTTACTTGATCATGCCATGTCTTTCTCGGCCTTCATCTACTTCTACATCCAGGCACAGTCGTATCATATATTTCTTTAGCCGATCTTTCATCATCCATTCGCTCTACATAACCGAACCAACGTAAAAGACCTTTCTTAATTCTGTCGATAATGCTTATCTCAGCCTTGCATTCTGCTCTTATTTCAACATTAGTGCACCTATCATACATAGTTTTACCACACATTTGCCTGAGAGATCGCATTTCAACTGCATTCAACCTAACCCTCCTTTCAATGTCCTTGTCCATATTTCCATCACTAGTGAACATGCTTCCCAGATATACAAATTCTTCCACCTGTTTCAAGCTATCGCCATTTACTACAATCTTACACTTGGTCATATTTTCATTTCTTTCAAAAACCATCACATTCGACTTTTCCACATTCGTTAATAGATCACTCTCCTTGCGCACAACGTAAACCTTTTGTTAAGTCAATTATTTTGTTTAACTCGTGCGAAATGTACAAAATTGAATGCTGGTTATAATAATAATTTGACGGATGATAATATGAATGCAATACCCTTCACGACATCTCCATCTCTGGTCTCCTGTTGAGATTTGATGTCTCCAGAGTTTGGATCGTTCACGGCATAGTCGTACGAATAAGTTGGGTAACCCTGAAATCAAATTAAAAACATTATTAACGATTGATTGCCAAAAATGCTTAACAATCTTCTCAACAGATGTCACCGGAGAGAAAAAAAATTGAAAATTGTCGAAAAACAAACTCAAATGTGGAAACTTCTGTACAAATTCAATATATTATATACCTAGTAGTTTCAAAAATTTGTCATATATGGTTGTCAGATGATGGGTGGAATGGGGAATGGCCAGGAGCTACAGAAAACCCAAATATGCATAGGACTATTTTATTGTCGTAATGTAAATTGAGAAATTCTGTGTCGCGAAAAACAAAGAAAAAAAATCAAATAGGTTATAATTTCAATCACACTTTATATTTTTTTCATGGAAAAAATCAACTTGAATAATCCTCGTTGCATAAGTAGGCTCAATAAACATCGATATCGATAAATATCGGAGCTAAAGAACATGTGCTTCACTATCGTAAAGAAAAAAAACATGAAGTATTGCATTTTTCGGTCTATGGTTGCCTGTCAATAATTACGGAACTTCATAAGCGCCCATGTATCAAAAGTAAAATAAACGCTTGGGAGAGATATAGTGTACAAATAGTAAAAAGTAGTAATAGTGTTTTAATCCAACTTACATTAGAATCGCGAGAATATCCAGAACCGTAGTGCTCAAACTTTTCAAAATTCAGCGGCTTCCCTTCCGATGGCGATCCGAACGGGCTCCTTACGTCATAAGGCGCGTCAAACGACCTCGGGGAGCCAAAATCACTATTAAAACTCCCATAACTAGGAAAGCCACTGTTGTATCCAAAATCACTCCTGCTCTTTAGAGAGTCATACCCCATGGAGTCCATGGCTTTTACGTTATCATAACCAAGGCTTGAATACCCCGTTCCAAAGTTAGATAGTCCACCGCTGCCTGTGTTCTTGAATGAGCCGAAGTCTTGGAATCCCGAGAAGTCCTTGCTGGCTCCGTCGTAACTGAAGGGCGCTATGGGGTTGTAGTTTCCGAAGCTGGACAGGCCCCCGGAGAAGCTGGTGGAGAGGCCGGCGTCGTAAGATGGAGTGTCGTAAGAGGTGTCCAAGTTGAACATTGGATTTGAACGCGCGAACGCCAGGAGGGCGAAAAACGAAGAAACCTGAAATAATTTTTTTAAAGTTTATTTGTTTCAAATAAAATATGTTTTATGTCTACCATGAATGCGGTCGCGTCCTCGATTCCCGTAGGGGGTCAACATGATTCTTTACATGAGATTTTAATATTAATATTTCATGTGAGATACCTTGGGCTGGTACTGAAGCGTATGACTGATCTTACTTTCATGTAATAAAAAAAAAAACAAGATACACTGAATTTGGTGTAGGTACCGATGCAGTGCCCTATGCACCATTGGGTGCGGATAAGAGAAAGTAGTAGTTTTTTCTTTAAAGAATTTATCCGATAAGGCATTTAGGTTGAAAATTTAAAGTCACTTTTCCCGCCCAAATGTGAGCACGTCACAGCTGTCAATATAATATTGTCTATAGTTTATGGTGTGCAGTAATTACAATTTTCATTGTTTCTCCATTCGTGTCACTTCCTCATTATACAAATAAACACCAATTATCTCCTTTTACCGGAGCGGCGTCTATAGGATTGCAATCAGATTTAATACATTTGGAACGTAGATCCTTGTTTGTCGCTAGATACTATTTCCTAACCTAACATG